>ML270838.1:0-112389 GCA_005239495.1 Nicotiana undulata | reverse complement strand
GGGCCAGTAATGAAAATATAAGTTCTCCCCGATCACGAATCTTACCTGTGACTCGGGGGCCATGAATGCATGAATGTTGAATGTATATATATGCGTATGTGTAGACACCATGGTACCGACTCATCAACGCTCAACGGGATCGGATATTCGAATTTCTCTTGATAGTCAATGTTAGGATTTTATATAATATTATCCTCTTTTCTCATAATATCACCATGGTGGAATAATTCAAGTATAGGAAGGATTTACAATCACCTTCATTTTTGCTCAATAGCTCAGGATCAAGATTTATCTCATTTACTCCGTTTCCTTTATCAATTATATTAGGAGTAACACAATTAATCAATTGATGAAATTCATAAATCTTATCTGAATAATAGGTACATTTAAATCAAAGCTATCTTAGCTCCATTTCATCATATATCGGCAAATAACTTGTACAAGGCATCAGATAATATCAAACAAACAGCTAGAACATGCTCGTGCGTCCTACGACTACCCAACATACAATATAGATGCCACGTACGGACTCTCGTCACATGGTACGTACGCAGCCCCCTCAACAATCACAATTAGCAACAAGGAGCCTTGGGGACGTTTCCCCCTTACAAAGTTTGGAAAGGAGACTCACCTGGACAAGTACTTTTCCGGTCAACGGACTAATCAACAAGACGCACAAATCCTCCGAATTACTTTCGATGGTTCGCAACTAGCCAAAAACACATAATTATATCAATTTAGGAGGAATCGAGGAGGATTTATCAAAGATTTCCCTTAAAACACATTCTTGACGTATTTGGAATATTCAACTCCGAGCTCGGCGTCCGAAAAATTAAGATTCTTGAAGAAATGCGCTATATGTCGCCTAAGGATCAAGATTAACAAAGTTAATCATCCTATAATAGCCCAAAAATCAGAAATTCAATTTTCTCAAAACCCTCTATTTTTCCCAAGCCTTCCCATGGATTTTTATGAATTTTGGAAGTGGAACTATTGCCAGTTCCGAAATTCCATTCAGACCATGATATCACGAGGTCCAATTCCAGGCTGAATTCCAAATCTTATGAAATCCTAGATTCCAATTCAGGTGCCGAAATACTCCCGGGTCATCAGAAACCTGAGGCGAACACACTCCCAAGTCCGAAATCATCATTCGGAGCTGCTGGAGCTGTCAGAACTCGATTCCGAGGTCGTTTGCTAAAAATGCTGCTCGGAACCAAAATTAGCCAAATAGGCTAGCCTTCAAGAACCAAGTGTTCCTGAACTGGCCAAATCACTTCCGAATCTCGAACTACCTGCCCACACAAGTCATAAGGAACGAGTAGCCGCTATGGAAAGAGTCATTCACGGGAACAGAGTCCCAACACACAAAACGACCGGCTGGGTCGTTACATATACGAGCACCTGCGTCGCATGTATGATTCGCGAGCGGGATAGCTTTATTATTATGTCAACCGCATCGCATTTGCGATTCGCGAGCGGGGTAATAGATGCATCTATGGTTCGAGCCGTTCGACCCTTGGCAGTGCACATTTAATTTTTGTGACGCTTCGGTCGTACGCTTCGGCATACTATGTGATGTATATATTGACTGAGAGTCTTGTTGTTATCATATAAACTGCTTCATCTGAAAAAGAAAAGTTAGTTTAGTTTATACTAGTGTGATTTGACATGTAGAGGTAAAGTGTAAATTTATACTTGAAATTTCTAGAACTGCTATCCCTGCCTAGTCCCCATTCACTTATATTATTACATCTTGACCCTAGTAAGTATCACGTCAACCTCTCGTCAATACTTCTTCGAGAGTAGACGGGATACTCACTGGGTACATATTTGTTTATATGTACTCATGCTACACCTTTGTACTTAATTGTACAGGTTCTGAAGCAGGTGCGACTGGTTATCACACCGTTGCCCGCTCTTGAGAGTATATATATATATTCTAGGCCAGACTTCACGGTGAGTTGCTTCTCCTGACGATCCTCGGCAGCATTATGGAGTTTCTTTTGTTTATTTCCCGTCTACTTCTTTCAGACAGTGGGACTGTGTACTACATCTTTTTTTGTATATTCTGTTATTATGCCCGTAGGACTTGTGACACTAGTTCCTGGCACACACATAGTAGTTGTTAATGGATTACAGATTGTCTATATATATATATATACTGGCTCACGCCTCCCTATTGTTGCTTTTGGTTAAAATGGGCTAATAATCTCTTTTCGGTTAAATGTTTTAAGGTTTATAACTTGGTGTATGTTGAGATGTTCAACCAAATAAGAAAGAAACCTTAGTAATTGAGTGTTGGCTTGCCCGACCCCGTTGTTGGGCTCCATCATGACCTGAGTTAGGATATTGGATCGTGATATAGTGTTTGGCCAAGCTTTTGAAAACAGCTATTAAGTGTATTTTTCTCAAAAGTGCTTCTCACAAAAGTGCTTTTGGGGAGAAGCTAATTATTTCTTCTTCTCCAAAACTGCTTCTGCTTCTCCTCAAAAGCACTTCTTTTCCTTCCAAAAGCTTGGCTAAACACCTCAATTTTTGGTTAAAAGTGTTGTTGGCCAAAAAAGCACTTTTGGCCCAAAATAAAGCGTGGCCAAACAGGCTATAAGCCCTGTCTCTCTATTTGCATAAGGCTAAGCTCCGCGTTCTATTTGCATGGGACTAAGCCCTGTCCCAAATATTGCATAAGGCTAACCCCTGCCTCCATATCTGCATAAGGCTAAGCTCTGACTTCTATTTGCATGGGACTAAGCCTTGTCCCAAATATTGCATGAGGCTAAGCCTTGCCTCAATATTTGCATAAAGGCTAAGCTTTGCCTTTAATTTACATGGGATTAAGCCCTGTCCCGATGTTTTGCATGAGACTAAGCTTTGTCTCAATACTGCATGAGGCTAAGCCATTCCTCTCTATCTGCATAAGTTTAAGCAATGTCTTCTATTTGCATAGGACTAAGCCCTGTCCCAATTTTCGCACGAGACTAAACACCGTCTCTCTAGCATTATCTATTCTATTCTTTTGAGCTAAGCTCTTCCCTCAACTTTATACAATATTAATCCCTATCTTGTTACTCCTAGCATCATATTTTTGCATCTCATGGGTTGAAATGTCGCCAACTTTTTCGAAGGCATCATCCTCATAGCCGAAAGACACCATGCCATGGCCTGAGGATATCTTAAACTCGAATATTATTATTCAAAGGCGTCATGGTTTAGAGGCACCATTTTCATGGCCCGAGAACAACATATCATGGCCTGCGAATCCCTCACTGAACAATGCATGGCCTAGGACATCATGGTCTAAGGACGTCATCCTCAATCGTCCAAAGACGATTCTCATGGTCTGAAGGGAATTTGTATCACGTTTAAATTTATGCACAGATACATGCTTGTAGTACACCCTTACTTGCAGGTGGTCTGATGAGCAACCACTACCCCGACAGGAGCAATTCTGCTCCAGTTCCTTCATACTATCTCAAACTTGACCGCAACCTCTTCGCCTATCCCAAAACCTTTTGTCCATCCTTGTGACAACTTCATCGGTATATTCCACCGATGAACCCAGAACTACACATGGCCGGATTACTATAAAACCAAGGATATGTAGGTAGATCAGAAATCAGAAAGCGGCCTAAGTCTCTCAAATCATCATACTCGGTCAAAATTGGCCATCATATCTTTATCTGACAACTCTTTCATCCTTCCCGGGTGAACAGGGGCAGCTTTTGATACCTAAATTTTCCCTATAATATTTTCAACATTCACATATACCTTCAAAATAATGCATTAGCATCAATTAATATTTTTCCATAATTTCTATATTTTGAACGATTTTTAATTAATTTATCCCAGTATTTTATTATATAAATAATTACTAATTTCATTACAAATGGTTTTATAACAATTTTATTTATACCAAGCCTAATTATTTCATAAATATCCACATTTACATTTCTTGGGTTATAATTGCAATAACTTTGCAATTATAGCTCATGTATGCATTATTACATTGTTTTACCAGAAAATAGCTTTTTCTACTTTTAAAATATTGGGTAATTATTTAAAAATATTTTTATGCATGAAAATCATTTTTTATAATCTTTTAATTATTTTTACAATTTTTTAATTAATTAATTGGATATTTAACAAATAGCCCTTTTAAGTTTTGGACCTAACCCTTTATACTAGCCCAAACCCTCTAAAGCTTAGCCCAATTCACCCCCAAGCCCAATCTTGTACCTACCTGACCCAATACCTCGCCTAATTGTGGTAGTTGGTCTCTAATATCAATGGTTCACCTCATTTCTTACCTTTTTTAATCTAAACGACTAACCCTAACCCCCCATTCCCCTTTCTTCCGTTGTCACTACTTTCTCTAATCCCTCTATTCTCTCTCAACCACTCCCTAAACCCTAATCCCCGTCACCCGCAAAACTCCCCGTCTATGGAGTTTCTATGTATTTTTCGGCCCTTACCGGCTTTCTACACCTTCTGGTTGTTTGATTACATGGATTCCTAAGAGAATCTCAAAGAGATTCAACTTGGTTTTTGTCCGAAACATGTTTATAGGCATGTCTATGGCCATCCTCGTTTGTGAGTACTGATTCTCTCCTATATTTAGTTCAAATCTACGTCTTTTGACCGAGTTCTTTCATCTCTGTTGTTTTTGAAAAACCCTAGTTTTACGACTACTTGGATATGTTCAGATCTTTGTAGATCTGAAACGATTTGAGTATTATTTGGTACTATCCCTAAAAAATCTTCTGTTTTGGTTAACTATTTCGATTCTATTACTTTTTCTGAAATTAGGGTTCATCTTAAGTTTCTTCAAAAGGGTTTTTCTAATTTTCAAGTATCGAATCTGATTATTTCTTTACTGGTTTGATTAGTTTTTGTGTATATGCTTAAACCCTAGATGTTTCCTGTTTGTGATACTGATTTCTTCAATTTTTTCCATTATTCTGTTTATTTATATTAACCATTTATATTGACCGATTCTTTTTAGGTTCCAAATAAATATTTCCTGTTAAAATCAGTATTTTCGGGGATTTTTACCTATTTCATTATTTGTGACCTTGATTAGTTATACTTGCCTTAATTAAGCTATCATTGTGGTTTGGGGATTTGATTGACCCTTGTATGGTATGAGATTGATTGCTTGCCTTTTTTGACCCCTAGTTTTGTACCGTTAACTGACCCTCCCCAATTGAAGGGGACTCTTCCGGATTTCTCTATAGGAATTGATTCCCTAATTGGATGAATGATTTTATTACCCTTATTTTACGAATTGTGATTTCCTCTTTGCCTTATTTATTTTACCTCACTAAGTTCTATATATACACTCTCATTCATATTCTACAAACACGAATAATAGTTCACAAATGCACTCACACACAAACTCTGCTCTCACTAAAAACCTTTTTGCTACTTGAGTTCATTGCACTGTCTAGACGGCTGAAAGAAAAGGCTAGACCACTAAGTTCTGCAACTCTTTCATCTTATGTTTACTACCTTAACTGATATGTCCCTATTCCTAATGTTGTTTATTATACTATGAAGCTTGAACCTATGTGCTCTCTCATTTGCTGCTTTGTTTCTGTTGAATCCATGTCCCTTATGTATTTCAATTAGCATGTCTACTTCTGTATTTTACTCTGTTTCATTCATGTTTATTGCTTTAATCAGCATGTTTACTTCTTTTTAAGTTTCAATCTTTCATGCTTATTGCTTTAAACCAGCATGATTACTTTTATGTCTAAGAATCTTATCTTTCATGTCCTGCAACCCCAACATGATCACTTTTGTATTACTTCTTTAATACAAAATAGTATGGCTATTCTATATAATTGAATTGGTATCTTCCTTGATCTCACCCAACATGATCACTTTTGTATTACTGCTTTAATCAGCATAACTACCTCTGTATTTAGGTCTATGTCTTACTACTTTTAATCAGCATGTTTAAAACTGTTTTTATATTCTGTGTTTTCTTGTTTCTAACTGTAAGTCAGTGTGATTACTTCTATCACTTGGTATGGTTGTGTTTCTTGTTTAAGACCCTAAATAAGTGGGCCATGTCCTAATGAATGTTATAGAACTTGGTTGTTGTAAATGTCAACCTACCCCTGCCTATTCTATGCAAGTTAATCCATATGCTCTCGTCCTGTTTTATGTGTTCCTGATTCCTATATTCCCAACCCTTGCTCCCTTCTCTATGAAATTGCTTGTTCTCATCATGCTATATGCTCACCTAGTGTCAACTAATGAACTAAGCTGAAGCTGGGCGATGTGAATCTTTGCTTTGAAACTTTGCGATTATGTTTTTGTTGAAACCTTTGTTTCAAAGTACTGCAATGACTCTTTTTCATTTTTTCGAACTGCTTTTCGCCTCTAAACTATTTCACTCCTAAACTGTTTTATTTCTAAATTGTTTTACTTCTGAACTATTTTCTCAAAACTATTTCTACTCTTTCAAGCACTATCTTCCACTCCCACTCTTAGAATATCTAGGATCCCGCCCCTCTAGTGTTAGGACTGCCTAGGAGTCCATGAGACTCATCCGAACTCTGACACACTGGGATTCGCCCTTCCACACTACACAAAACTATTTTTTCTTCAAAGGGTCTTGGTGTGAGCATTGCCCAGGGTCCCCGGGGCCCTTATGAACTTTGACGCACCAGGATACCCTTTTGGATACTATGAGATACTGGCACTTGGTGACTTGGTTGAAGGCCTGGTCATCCAGGTTTTACCTTTGGGCCTATCCAGGCTCCCTATAGTGTAGCAATTTCATTTATGTAATTCATTTATCATTTGGCCTGGAATATTAATTCTTGTAAAAACAGATATTGGGGGTATTAGTAAAATGGGATGGACTTTTATATATATTTTTTGGGGAAATCGGGTAGAAATCCTGCTCTTAGGACTGTTATGATTATCTACATGCATTAGAAACCATGCATATAGAATTGTTATGCGCATAAGAAATCATGTTTCTAGGACTCGTTTCATTATTTGTTCTAAACTTCTTTTTTCTAAAGATCTGCATACTATCGTCTGCTTAGAAAGCCTGTCTTTAGTTCGTCATTAATATTGCCTTAATAACCATGTTCATAAATTCTCCTATGTGTATTAGAAACCATGTTTTAGGATTTTTATTGCACTCGCATAAATACCACGCCTATATCTAGATCGTATAAAAATTAGTTTCTTCAATATCTACCATGTCTATAAGAATAATTATAAAAGTTGTCTCAACAACTAGATGTCATGCTTATAGAGATAAATATATAAAATCAGTTCTGTAACGTTTGTGATTATTTTTCAGCACTTAGACAACATGCCTATTGAACATAATGAACCAAACTACCTGCTTAAAATCGTTTATTGGTTTATTATGACTCTGCTTAATAATTAGATACCATGTTTATAGGACATCTCAGATTCACGCCTAGGCAAGCCCGTAGGACAACTAAAATCTTGCAAATTGTAAAATTTTGCTTTGTTTAACTATTTGTGAACTGCCCAGATTTAGCAAGCCCTAAAATCAGTAGGCAAACTGATTAGGTCTCCACTGCCTCGCTTTAATAAAATACTCCATACATTCTTATCTGTGCTCACCTAGATATCCTGCTTTAGGACTTTTAAAGTGTCTGAAATACTGTTGTTTGAGACGTACAATTGCCTATTTATTTCTGGAAGTAAATGTGGGCCTTTAATTGTCCGTTTATATGACAGTCCTATTTGTTATTCTTGTCGCTTAGATTTTCTTCTTTTAAGCAGTTTAGGAGAGTCTAGATCCACCTTAACTAGAAGTCCTAAACACCTCCAGGACCGTAAGTATGGGACGGGTAATGCACGCATAGAGTACGTTTAATTAGAATCGCTTATATAACAACTAAGGGGAGGGTAATTGGGTAGTAAAGGATATGATGACCTGCGCGCTAATGCCACGTGTAACACCTCTAATTGAGGAAAGCTTACCGGGTATTGCACAGAAGTGATCCTATAGGCTAATAAACCTAGGGCCCCTTATTCACATGTGTTTAAATTATTTATTTCCTTAATGACTAATTCACCAAATGAGTTTTGCCGGGACCCACCATTCTGGACCTCGAGGGGTGCCTAACACCTTCCCCTCGAGCTAATTTTGAACCCTTACCCAATCTGACATAATGTAAACCAGTTTTTATGAGTTATTTGCATTAGGTTCTTTAACGCACCTTAATCTGTTAGGCGACGACTCTTCAAATTCCATACCCCTTTCTCAAAAGGAAATGAGTTGTCCCAAAGAATGTCGAAACCCGGACTCCGCAAAGGAAAACATGGGCGCGACATGTTGTACTAGTCACGAGCCGCTTAGAAACAAAACTGGTATGAAAATAAATACAACATCTTTTTGGAATATACATAAGCAAAAAATGAATCTAAAACTAACAAGGACAAGTGGTAGCAAAGTCCCGAAAGAAGGTATGTCTTCAATGCTAGCTCCCATAGAAACATTGGCTCCAAGATCTGCACGCAAGGTGCAGAAGTGTAGAATGAGTACAACCGGCCTCGTGTACTCAATATGTAACAAACCTAACCTTTGGATGAAAGCGATGACAAGCTCGGAAGAGGTTCAATGTGAAACACCAGTGATCAATCACAACACATGATATAATGATGACAGTAACAGTAAATAACCTAAAGACATCCTGTTATGTTCGTTTACAAACACGACTAATTAGGCATGCTTTACAAGTATAACAGTTAAAGCCCGAATCTTTCATCAAAGTTACTAAAATGTGAGTTTATCGGAGGATGATTTTTACAAACATTCAACAACAAATAAGACCTTTAATTGATCTGTTAGCATAAGGAAAATACATCTCTATATTTACATGTCAAGAATACATGTCACGTAAATAACATTGTATTACCATCTAGCATAAGAAACATACATCTCTATGCCTACATGTCAAGTCAACAATATCAAAGTCAAATCATCAAGTACAATAACTATCAACACACTCAAGGTGCCTGGATCAAATGCCCCTTACAATCACAAACAATCACTCAGCACTGTACGGGTGCCTGGCACAAATGCCCCTTAGCAAAGCACATGTATATCATTGTTTCTGCACTGTCTATAATATCAGACTCTGGAAGGGTGGATCATGGCCCAAGTGCTAATCAGTATCACATAGCTACAAAGTGGGGCATGGTGCACGCGTCACCCATAATAAATATTACTTAGGCTGATGTGGGGCCTGACATACGTCTCACCAGAATATAAATATAACTATTGCGGCGTGCAAAACAATCCAATATCAATCCATTGCGACATGCAACTAGATCCTAAAAAATGCAAAGTACGGCTCTGTGGCCCATATGAGTCATCAATCCTCTCAAGTCCCTATATGCCAACATCTCACAGAAACATAATCCAACTATGTATATAATACGGAATATCACAATGTGCCGCAAATACAGCTCAAACCCGTGTCACGTACAAGGACACCAATAACATATGAGAGATCATATCAAAAGTGCATAGAGTCAGAGATATAACATGCGGATATAACAATCATAACTGAACAATATGACTACGACTAAGTCAAATAGCTCAACATGCCAAGGATAGCCTAATTATGTCTCGAACAATTAAGGAGATAGCCTAGACATGATTTCTAGCATGAATAACAACACACGTATTCATAAAAATGGACAAAACATGATACGAAAGAAGCATGATAGAAAAACAAAGAATATAATTTCCTAGGAACTACTTGGATCGTGAATACCCTGATGCACACACACGCACCCATCACCTAGCACATATGTCACCCCCAACATATCTCAAATATAATAGCCCTCAAGGTTACCCTCAAATCAAAGTTTAAGTATGTTACTTACCTCGATTAAGCCAAATCAATATCGAGCAATCCAAATAATACTTTAAAGACCCCATACCACGCGAATCGACCTTCAAACGACTTGAAACTAGCCAAAGAACCTCAATAAAATAAAATAATACCAAAGGAAAAAAAACCAAACGCTAAAGGTCGAATCTTTAATGATATACTCAAAGACAACCAAAATATATTAACCCCGGCCCACATCTTGAAACCTAATAAATCTCACAAATATTGATATCCCATCCGAACCCAACCATACTTATTTCACTAAAATCCGACTCCAAATCGATGTTCAAATCTGTAATATTCACTTCATAAAAGTTTTGACAAAATCCCCAATTTCTCTTATAGATTCAACAAATAAATTTCAAAAGTTGAAGATAGAATCATGTAAAACAATGAAATTCGATAAAAAATACTTATCCCTATCCATGTGGTGAAAATCTCGTCCAAACTAACCCAAACCCGCTCTCTCAAACTCAAAATATGATTAAAAAAACCAAATCCTTCGAAATAGATTGCTTTATAACACCGCTTCAGGGATACCCATCACAATTAGAGGAAGAGCATTGCGATCGCGAAATACAAAAGTCACTGCAACAGAAATACCCTTTGTGTTCATGTCTCACACCTCGCGAACGCAATGCACATATCAGTCGACTCTCCAAGAACTCGGACACCTAGTCGCGAATGTGAAGTGTAAAGAACCCAGCCCATCAAACAGTCGTTGAGAATGCGATCTGCCAGCCATGAACGCATAGAAGAAATATCCTCCAGATCACCTATATCTTCGCGAACGCGATTATCTGCTCGCAATGGAGATTCTTTACCTGACACCAACAAACCAACTAATAAAACCCATCTAAAATGATATGAACCACCCTGAAACTCACCCGAGCCCCTCGGGACCATGTCCGAACATACCAATAGGTCCCAAAATATAACACGAACATACTCGAGGCCTAAAATCCCACAATATAACATCAAAACCACGAACCCCTCCTTAATTTAAAACTTAATAAACTATTAAAAAAATTACAATTCTAAACATACACCGAACACGTCTAAAACGCTTGGATAGATTTTGCACAAAAGTTCCAAATGACATAACAAACCTAGTTTAACTCCCAAAATCACAATATAGACCCAATAACATTGAAGTTAACTGTCGATCAAACCTATGATGTATTCAACCCTTCAAATTACCAACTTTCGCCAATTAGAACCAAAGCCTTTTAAAAACATTAAAATGCAAATCAGGGCATACACCCAAGTCAAAATCATCGTCTTGACCTAATAAAACCATAAAAACTCTGATATGAAGAAATATACACAATATTCTAATTCAGCCAGCTCTTCCAACTTAAAGCTTCCTAGTTGAGAATCATTCTTCCAAATTAATAACCACTCAAAAACAAAAATCAGTGATATACGAAAATCATTATACCCCTATATGAAGCTACTCATGACCTCAAACCACTGAACTAAATTCAAATGCTCATAACGACTACTCATCTCATTACAATTATAGCCAACATGTCTTACAATATTTCATTTGACCATTCTCTATGGGTAAATCATGGTGGAGGTAGAATGGACAACGTGTGACGACCGATCGTCTTGTATGTTGTAGTTTCATTCTCCTATTTATCGCATCTTATATGTTCATTTGTGGTTATGATACTTGTAGGGGTGGTTGGATTGGTTACAATGAGTGTCGAAGTGAATTGGGACACTTAGATCCAAAGTTGAGGGCTTAAGTTGAAAGAGTTGACCGTAATTTTACTATTGATGGTTCCAATAGATTTGTATGGTGATTTTAGACTTAAGCGTGTATCCGCAAATTGATTTGGAAGTTCGTAAGTTGGTTTGAGGATTTTTGATAAAAGTAGGAAAGTTAAAAGTATGGAAGGTTGTAAGGTTTGACGAAGAGTTGACTTTGTCGATATCGGGTCCATATTTTGGTTCGGAGAGTTGGAATAGGTTGTTGTCATTTCGTAAAAGTGTGACAAATTTAAGGTCATTCAGAGTTGATTTAATATGGTTCAAAATTATTTTTAGAATTTGAAAGTTCATAAGTTTTATTAGGCTTGAATTTGAGTGTGATTCATAGTATTGATCTTGTTTGATGTTATTTCAGGCTTCGAGTAGTTTGTAATATATTTTAGGGCTGGTTCGTGTGTTTGGATTGGGTCTCGAGGGCCTGGGGTGAGATTCATAGTGTTGGCAGATCATTTTTGAACTTGACGGATTGCTGAAGCTTGGGAGTTCTAGTGCAATCGCACCTCGCAGGAATTTTCTTGTAACGACCTAGCCGATCATTTTGCGTATTAGGGTCCCGTTTCCTTAAATGAAACCTTCCATAGCGGCTATTCGTTCTTTATGACTCGCGGGAGCGGGTGGTTCGGGTTTTGGGAATGAATTGAATGGTTTAGGAACACTTGGTTCCTTAAGGCTGACATATTTGGCCAAGTTTGACTTCGATCAACATTTTGAGCAAACGACCTCGGAATCGAGTTCTGACAGCTCCAGTAGCTCCGTTCAGCGATTTCGGACTGGGGCGTATGTTCAGCTCGGGTTTCTGATTACCCGGGACCGTTTCGGCGCCCGAAATGGAAATCAGGATTTCCTTAAGTTTAAAATTTGGCCTGGAACGGGACTTCATGCTATCGAAGTCCGAATGGAATTCTAAGGACGATAATAGTTCCGTATAGTCATTTATGACCTGTCTACAAAATTTGGGGTCATTCCGAGTAGTATAGACCAGTTCGGCGCAACGTAATGAATTCTAGAATTGGGCAGGGGCTACGGATGCTCTACGCGTTCGCGTTACCCATCCCGCATTTGCGATGGGTTGAGCCCCCTGGCCTTCGCGTTCGCACCCCTCCAGCCGCATTCGCGAAGGTCTAGCCCAGCTAGCCTCCCCGTTTGCGGGCCCTACGTCGCGTTCGCATAGGGTACAACCAATTGGGCCGGACCAGCTGCCGTTGTCTTCGCGTTCGCGACCCCTCCCTCGCGTTCGCGTAGAAGGCCCTGTGGACCTGACCAAGTTAAAGCATCGTGAACGCATGCCCAGGGTGCATTCGCATAGGGTAAATCCCTGGGCAGTGTATTTTTATAGCGGGTTTAGTTCATTTTCCTCCATTCCCATCTTCTTCCTTGATTTAATTGAGAGCTTCCAAGAGGACCCTTCAACCTAGTACTTGAGGTAAGTAAATTTCTTATTAACACTGAGTTTAAACATCAATTTCTAGTTAAATCCTCTATTCATTTATCAAAATCATGGGGAAAATTTGGTAGGATTTTCTAGGGCTTTGATAATTAGCGAGTTATCCCTTTTTAGCCATGAATTCCTAAATAAATTAGGTAATTACGATCCTTAGACTACGGGTAATTTAATCCTTCAAGAATTTTCAAAATCCGAAAGCGTGGGCCCGGGGTTGAAATTTCAAAATCGCCAAGAATGTTAAAATATTAGGAATTCTTGATAATTCTCCTTCTTGAACCTTAAATTGATTCGATTATGCTATGTTTGGCTAGTTGTGAACCGTCAAGAGTAATTTCAGAGTTTCGGGCGCATCTTTTGATCCTGTCCTTGGTCTGAGGAGTGCTTTTATCGAGGTGAGTCTCCTTTCCAAACTTGTAAGGGAGAAATGTCCCCTTAGGTTCCTTATTTGCTATGTGTACATGTTGAGGGGGCCGCGTACCTACCAAGTGACAAGAGTCCATACGTGGCGTCTAAATTGCTATGTCGAGTAGCCGTAGGACCCACGAGTATGCCATTTCGTGCCTTATATGAACCATTGTGTGCAATATAAATTGTGTTTATTATTGAAATGACATGGGAGAGGTAAGAATATGATGATGTAAATCCTAATTGGCTATCAGTGATATGATATTGACACAGTCCTATTGAGTTTACGGTTGAGTCGGTACCCGTAGGTACCTATATGTAAATACTATTATTATCGAGTTAGCACACGAGTCGCAGGTATGATTCGCGATCGTGGAGAGCTTATTACTATTATCGAGTCAGCACACAAGTCGCAGGTATGATGCGCGATCGTGGGGAGCTTATTATTATCGAGTCAGCACACGAGTCGCAGGTATGATTCGCGAACGTGGGGAGCTTATTACTACTATCGAGTCAGCACACGAGTCGCATGTATGATTCGCGATCGTGGGGAGCTTATGACCTCAGTCCTTATGACCTACCCTATGACTCCGGCCGGTTGTCTTGTCTGTGTCGGTACATGTACACTTGAGTCAGGTTCACATATGTCATTATTGGTCGGGTATTGTTGAATAAAGAGGAATTGTTACTTGGTGCTCTTACTTGTATTACATTATGTGTTCATATACTTTTATTAGTGTTTCGCATGCCTATTGCTTTGGCCTTATCTTGTTCTATATTATGTTGCTGGACCTTATTGAGTATCTAGTCGACCTCTCGTCACTACTTCTTCGAGTTTAGACGGGATACTCACTGGGTACATATTTTTATATATGTACTCATGCTGCACTTTCTTTCCTTTCTGTACTTGTATGTACAGGTCCGGAGGCTGGTCCATCTGATTTTCAGGTCGGTGCTAGATATCGATAGCGTGGTCATACTTCACGGTGAGCTCCTTTCCTGGCGACTTCCTAGCAGCACCCTGGAGTTTCTTTTGTTATACTCTCTGTCTATCTCATTCAGACTAAAACCCTGTATATGTTGTAGTCATTGTATATTCAGTAGTTGCCCGTGGCACTCGTGACACTAGTTTCTGGCACACACGCGGTATATATTTTTGGGGTTTTGGGATGTATGTATATGTGTATGTTTTATTTCGGCCTTGTATCTTCTATGATTTTACCTTCACTCAAGACTAGTATCATGTTAGTTGTTATAAACTGGTAACCATTGACTTGTTTGATCAAATGGGAAGAGTATCACTTAGGGAAAGTTATATAGGCTTGCCTAACCCCGCTGTTAGGCGCCATCACGACCAAAATTAGGATTCGGGCTGTGACAACGTGGTATCAGAGCCCTAGGTTCACGTAGTCTCACGAGTCATGGGCAAACCCAGTAGAGTCTTGCGGATCGGTACGGAGACGTCTATACATATCTTCAGGAGGCTATAGGGCGTTAAGAAACTCCTTTTGTTCATATCCTATCGTGCAACTGATGATGTACTCAAACCTATTCTTTTACTCTCTCCCAGATTGTGAGGACGCATGCTTCACATGTTCCTGATCCAGGAGAGGCTACTACCCCCGCCGCTCGAGGCCGTGGGAGGGGGTAGGGGTAGGGCTCCTGTTCGTAGTAGGAAGCGAGGGTGTCCCAGAGCTGTACCGGTTGTACCGATTGAGAATCCTTATGTTGAGGAGCAGGATGAGCTGCCTATAGTAGCTCCACCACCAGCTGATTTTATGATGGCGTCGGGCTTCCAGGAGGTCATGGGTCGTATGATGAGGTTCATGGATACTATGTCACAAGCGGGTGTACTTCCATCAGATCCTGCTGCTTCATAGGAAGGAGGGGGAGTTCAGACCCCTACTACTCAGGCTACATGACCAGCAGCAGCAGTACATCGTACTCCAGATATTCTACCAGTGATCGCGGTTCAGCCTGGGGTGGCAGCACCGGAGCCTAGGCCAGTTGCAGAGATAGACCAGCAGAAGTTACTGCGTAGATGGACCCAGCTTTGCCCTCCGACCTTAGGGGGTGAGCGGGCAGAGGATGCACAGGATTTCATCGAGAGGTGCAGGGACAGACTTAACAACATGAGGATATTAGAGTCACATGGGGTAGATTTCACGACCTTTCAGCTTAAGGGCAGAGCTCGCCGCTGGTGGCAGTCTTATATACTCAGTAGGCCAGCAGAGTCTCCACCGGTTACTTGGGAGCATTTTACTCAGTTATTCTTGGACTGATACATTCCACCGTCTGAGAGGGAGGAACTGCGGGGTCAGTTTGAGAGGTTAGAGCAGGGGCAGATGTCTGTGTCAGATTATGAGGCCAGGTTCTAAGAGTTGTCTCGCCATGCTCTCATGATATTGCCCACAGATGCTGAGAGGGTTCGACGATTTGTGGCAGGCTTACATCCGGGGATCAAGACATCCATGGCCAGAGAGGTGGAGATGGGTACCCCATATCAGCTTGTGGTCGAGATAGCTTGACGTATCGAGGATTACTGTGCGATGGGCAGGGAGCAGGGTCAGCTAGGTCAGCAGGGTCAGCAGGACAAGAGGGCCAGGTTTGTAGGCGATTTCAGAGGGGCTCCAACTAAGGCCAGGGGTCAGTACGAAGGTGTCCAGTTCAGCAGGCCTTCCTATTCAGCACCTCCAGTACCTCCTAGGGTTGTTCCAGTCAGGCCCCAGTTTAGCACCATGCCAGAGCGCTCCTATCGTCCTCCAGTCATTCACAGTCCATCCAGTGGTTACTCCACCCGTCAGAGATCCTTCGGTTCCTATTTCAGTGTTATGACAGATGATTCTCATCGCACTCTAGCCATTCGGGACTCTTACTCTTCAGGCGAGCAGGATATGTCACATCTGAGATGTTACGAGTTTGGGGATTTAGGCCACATGAAGAGGGATTGCCCCCGTTTTAGGGGCAAGGCCGTTCAGCAGAGTCACCAGCCTATGGGTCCCGCACCAGCAGTGGGACCACCTAGAGATGGAGGTCAGATTGGCAGGGGTCGTCCTAGAGGGGGAGGCCAGTGAGGAGGGGGTCATTCAGCTCCCGCTCTTCCTGGGGGAGCTCAGTCATCAGGTGCTACAGCCAGGTTCTATGCTATTCCGGCCAGGGCGGACGTAGTGGCCTCAAACGCTGTGAATACAGGTATGATTTTAGTCTGTGGTAAAGAGGCTTCAGTGCTATTTGATCCAGGGTCTACATATTCATATGTTTCAGCATTATTTGCCCATTCTCTCGATGTTATTTGCGAGTCTTTGCGTTCTCCCTTGTATGTATCCACTCCTGTGGGCGACTCTGTAGTGGTAGACCGACCGGGTCTGCTGGTCTTGTGTGATTACCTTATGTGGGCTCGAGACCAGAGCCGACCTGTTATTGCTTGATATGGTTGATTTCGAGGTTATTTTGGGAATGGATTGGTTATCTCCTTATTATGCTGTATTGGATTGCAATGCCAAGATAGTTACATTAGCCATGCCTGAATTTTCGAGGTTAGAATGGAGGGGTTCTTTAGTCAATGCCTTCAGCCGGGTCATTTCCTTCATGAAAGCTCGGCATATGGTCGAGAACGGGTGTCTTTCTTATCTTGATTATGTGCGGGACACCACCGCCGAGTCTCCTACCATTGATTCAGTGACTGTCATTCGGGAGTTTCCGGATATGTTTCCTTCAGATCTTCCAGGCATGACTCCATATCAAGATATAGATTTCTGCATTGATCTAGCTCCAGATACTCACCTATTTCCATTCCTCCTTATCGTATGGCTCCTAAGGAGCTAAAGGAACTGAAGGAGCAGCTTGAGGAGTTGTTGGCCAAGGGATTTATTAGGCCAAGTGTGTCGCTGTGGGGTGCTCCAGTCCTATTTGTGAAGAAGAAGGATGGGTCTATGCGGATGTGTATAGACTACCGCCAGTTGAATAAAGCGACCATCAAGAAAAAGTGTCCTCTGCCGCGTATTGATGATTTGTTTGATCAGCTACAGAGCGCTCGTATGTTCTCTAAGATTGATCTGAGGTCAGGTTATCACCAGTTGAAGATTCGGGCTTTTGATGTCCCGAAGACTGTATTTCGCACCAGATATGGCCACTATGAGTTCTTAGTGATGTCCTTTGGCTTGACTAATGCCCCAACAACATTTATGGACTTGATGAATAGGGTATTCAGGCCGTATATCGACTCCTTCGTTATTGTTTTCATTGATGATATATTGATCTACTCACGGAGCCTGGGTGAGCACGAGCAACATTTGAGGGTTGTGCTTAAAACCTTGCGAGAACAGAAGCTATATGCTAAGTTCTCCAAGTGTGAGTTCTGGTTACCCTGTGCACGATTTGGAGTTGGCGGCGATTGTTCATGCTTTGAAGATATGGCAGCATTATTTGTACGGTGTATCTTGTGAGGTCTATACCGACCACCGCAGCTTGCAGTACTTACTTAAGCAGAGGGACCTTAATTTGAGGCAGTGGAGGTGGCTTGAGTTGTTGAAGGACTATGATCTCACTATTCTGTATGATCCGGGCAAGGCAAATGTAGGGGCGGATGCATTGAGCAGGTAGGCAGCTAGCATGGGTAGTTTGGCCTACATTTCAGCTGAGGAGAGTCCTTTAGCCTTGGAAAATCAGTCCTTGGCCAATCGATTAGTGAGATTGGACCTTTTCGAGCCTCGTCGAGTTTTGGCTCATGTGGTTGCGTAGTCTTCATTATTGGGAGAGATCAAGGATCGACAGTTTGATGATCCACGCCTAGCAGAGCTTAGGGATACGGTGGTCCAGGGCAGGGCCAAGGAGATTACCTTATGCGAGGATGGTGTTCTGCGACTCCAGGGTCAATTGTGTGTTCCTGATGTTGACGGCCTAAGGGAGAGGATTCTAACAGAGGCGCACAGTTCTCGGTACTCTATTCACCCAGGAGCGACGAAGATGTATCATGATTTGAGGCAGCACTACTGGTGGAGGCGGATGAAGAAGGACATTGTTCAGCATGTAGCTAGTTGTTTTAATTGTCAGCAGGTTAAGTACGAGCATCAGCGGCCAGGAGGCTTGTTTCAGCAGATGCCCCTTCCTCAGTAGAAGTGGGAGCGTATCACTATGGACTTTGTGGTTGGGTTGCCTCGGACCTTGCGGAAGGTTGACGCGGTTTTGGTCATTGTGGACAGACTGACCAAATCGACGCATTTCATTCCTGTGGCTACTACTTACACTGCAGAGAGGTTGGCTCAGATTTATCTTCGTGAGATAGTCCGGTTGCATGGTGTGCCAGTGTCTATCATTTATGATCGGGGTCCTCACTTCATTTCGCACTTTTGGAGAGCTTTGCACAGCGAGATGGGTACTTAGATAGACCTCAATTTAGCTTTTCACTCTCAGACTGATGGCCAGTCAGAGCGTACAGTTCAGATTCTGGAGGATATGCTCAGGGCTTGCGTGATTGATTTCGGGGGTCAGTGGGACCAGTTCCTACCTTTGGCGGAGTTTGGATACAATAATAGTTATCAGTCCAGCATCGAGATGGCTCCATTTGAGGCTTTATATGGCCGGCAATGCCGTTCTCTGATTGGGTGGTTTGAGCCTGGTGAGGCCAAGTTATACGGTACAGATCTGGTCAAAGATGCCTTGGAAAAGGTGAAGATTATTTAGGAGAGGCTCCGTACAGCACAGTCTAGGCAGAAGAGCTACGCAGATCAGCGGGCACGTGATGTATCATGCATGGAGGGAGATAAGGTTATGTTGAAGGTTTTGCCGATGAAGGGCATTATGAGATTCGGGAAGAAGGGCAAGCTGAGCCCCAGGTTTATAGGTCCTTTCGAGGTGTTGAAGCGGGTCGGAGAGGTTGCTTGTGAGCTTGGCTTGCCTCCAGCTTTATCAGGAGTTCACCCAGTTTTTCATGTTTCCATGCTTCGGAGGTATCATGCCGACTTCTCGCACGTGGTTGATTACAACACTATTCAGTTAGATGATAAGTTGGGCTACGAGGAGGAGCTAGTGGCTATTGTTTATAGGTAGGACCGACAGTTGAGGTCTAAGACAGTTGTTGCGGTTAAGGTCAAGTGGAGGGGCCAACCAGTTGAGGAGGCGACATGGGAGTCCGAGCAGGACATGCTGGGCAGATATCCACAGCTATTCAACACTTCAGGTACGATTCTAGACCCGTTCGAGGACGAACGGTTGTTTAAGAGGGGGAGAATGTAACGACCCAGCCGGTCGTTTTGCGTATTAGGGTCCAGTTTCCTTAAATGAAACCTTCCATAGCGGCTATTCGTGCTTTTTGACTCGCGGGAGCGGGTGGTTCGGGATTTGGGAATGAATTGGATGGTTTAGGAACACTTGGTTCCTTAAGGCTGGCCTATTTGGCCAAGTTTGACTTCGGTCAACATTTTGAGCAAACGACCTCGGAATCGAGTTCTCACAGCTCCACTAGCTCCGTTCAGTGATTTCGGACTTAGGCGTATGTTCGGCTCGGGTTTCTGATTATCCGGGAGTTTTCGCCGCCCGAAATGGAAATCAGGATTTCCTTAAGTTTATAATTTGGCCTGGAACGGGACTTCATACTATTGAAGTTCGAATGGAATTCCGAGGCCGTCAATAGTTCAGTATAGTCATTTATGACCTGTTTGCAAAATTTGGGGTCATTCCGAGTAGTATAGACTCGTTCGGCGCAATGTAATGAATTCTAGAATTTCAAAGTTCTTAAGTTTGCTTAATTTGGTTTTGGGGTTGAATTTTGAGTTCCGTTATTGTTTTTCACGTTCCAGAAGTTCGCGCGAGTCTCTATCACGAATACAGACTTGTCGGTGCTTTTGGACGGGGTCCCGGGAGGCTCAGGGGTGTTTTAGACCCCCGGGAGCTAAGTTAGAAAAACCAGAATTTTCTGTATCTGGTTTCCTTCTTAGCATTCGCGGGAGGGTGGCCGTGTTCGCGAAGAAGGAATTGGGCAGGGGATACGGATGCTCTACGCGTTCCTAGCAACACCCTGGAGTTTCTTTTGTTATACTCTCTGTCTAGCTCATTCAGACTGAGACCCTGTATATGTTGTAGTCATTGTATATTCAGTAGTTTCCCATGGCACTCGTGACATTAGTTCCTGGCACACACGCGATATATATTTTTGGGGTTTTGGAATGTATGTCTATGTGTAGTTTTATTTTGGCCTTGTATCTTCTATGATTTTACCTTCACTCAAGACTAGTATCATGTTAGTTGTTATAAACTTGTAACCATTGACTTGTTTGATCAAATGGGAAGGGTATCACTTAGTGAAAGTTATATCGGCTTGCCTAACCCCGTTGTTGGGCGCCATCGCGACCTGAATTAGGATTCGGGTCGTGACATTTCTGTAGGTGCGATACCGCAGAAGAGGCCACATGATCGCAATCACGGGCTTGGTTGGGGCTTGCGAATGACACGAGTGTGAAGTATCTACAACATATGGGAGTCCAAAGATTTGGACAAGGGGATGCAAAAGCGAGAGAAGGCTGGCAGGGCTAGGATCGCAGATGCGGAATTGTTCCGTAGGTGCATACTTGCAGAAGCAGGAGTTGTACCGCGTAAGAGGTTTGTCGGACCTTAAGTAGAGTACGCAGGTGCACGATTTGGACCGCGGAAGCGGAAATTTTGAGCGCATGTGCAACTTCACCGGAAAGGTTCTTAATTTCGAAGAGTTAGTGTTTTCTAGTCTTGGGAGAATTTGCACTCGGCAAAGGGTTATTTTTAGAGGGTTTTTGCTATAATTGAAGAAGGAAATGAAGTTTAATAATTATTGATGGTAGATGTTTATTACCCATTGATGATTACTTCTAGTTTATGTGATTTTGAAGTGAAATTTGGGGATTTTAAACCATGTGGTTAGGGAGAGATATTTTGTTATTTGGGGTCAATTTGTGGATGAACTTAGATGAAACTAGAGTATGGTTGGACTCATTTGTGAATTTTGTCGGGTTTCAGGGTGGAGGCCAGAGGTTGACTTCGCATATTTGATTCACTAATTTAGCTCTATCATTTGGGATTATTTCTTATTGCTATTATTGATGGTATTAAGTAACTTTCACTACATTCGAGTCGTTTGGTGGCCGATTTGCGAGGCAAGGGCTTGTTGGAGTATTGAGTTACGCGCTTTGTGGTAAGTAACAATTATAAACTTGGAAATAAGGGTAATTATCCCTAAGAACCATGTTATTTATGATGTGTTGGGATGATGCACATGCTAAGTGACATGTGTGTGGGCATGCACCGAGGTGTTCATGATCCAGGTTGACTTTTGTACTATATTGCTATCATGTCTTGTTATATATGGGTTTTTCCTACATGTTATATTAACTGAGCTATGATAAGTTATAAATCCTATTTTTGTTGTGTGGTTATCTTATTGAGACATGATGAGACTATTTTTGTTGTTTTGGGTTATCTTATTTAACAGTAATTTTGGACTCAATCATGATTCTTTGTTTCCATGTCATATCTCAATCTATAGTCATCATTCATTATTACATTGCAGTTATCATTGTTATTCCATATGTGTTGTTATTGGTCTGAGTGAGATGAGATTATGAGTCCATGAGACTTGAGAAGTTGATGATTGAGGTGGGCCTTAGAAAAATGTTGAAAGTGTTATTGTGGATCAAGATGCATGTTGCAGCAGGTCATATTGGCTTTCTATTATTATTATTATTATAATTATTATTATTATTATAATTAATATTTTTTTTTTTTTATTATTATTATAATTATATGGATAGGGCTGCAATAGCAACCGACCTTATTCGCCTTTGATTAGCTCTTGGGCAGAATCCGCCTCTCTGGAGTCTGATATACCAGTAGTGAGCGCCCACACAATGATATATATATATATACATGCTTTGGTAAGGGGAATTGAGTCAGGCGCTCGTATAGTGCTGAGTGATTGTATGTGTGTGATGAGATGGAATTTGAGATAACCAACTTGAGTATGTTGAGAGTGTGAGCATCTGGGGATATGACCATGAAATCATTCATTTGGCATGCATACTTGACATGTAGGCATAGAGATGTATCATTCCTCACGCTAGTTGTAACTGACGTGTTCTTATCAGTTTGGGCTTTAATTGTTACACTTGAAAGCATGTCTAAATTTCTACAATATAACTTAGCTTATTATGATAATTTTTTGTTAATTATTGATATTGTCATCATTATATTTGTGTTGTCGTTTATGTTGATTTATAACTATCTTCTTCTAAGCACGTCACTGCTTTCAGTGAGAGATTAGTTCTCTTACTTATTGAGTAAATGGGTGGGTTGTACTCATACTACACTCAACACTTTGTGTGCAGATTCAGGTACATAGGGACGTGGCAATTGCTAGAGCCGTGTTGGATACTAGTATTTTGAGATTTCTAGGTAGCTGTTATAACGTCTGCAGACTTGACTCTCTGTCACGACCCGTTTCCAGGTTGTGATGGCGCCTGTCGTGGAACCAGGCTAGCCAACCGTTACAACGATACTCAATTTATTTACTAGAGAAATTTACTCATCATTGGCTCAATTCATAGAAATACGGACATTTTTTTAATCATTTAAAACAGTCTAACAAAAAAAATAAGCTCCAACAATCAACCTAGGATCTGGAGTCACGCAGTCATGAGCTACTAACATCAATACAACTGAGAATAATAATAATGAAGTTTTAAGTTTCCAATTTCTAATACAGAAGGGAAAGTAGGTAAAAGAGGGACGGGACAGCGAACGCCAGCTGCTACCTCGTCGGCTCTGAGAGAATAGCTGCTATCACCACTCCGCATCAAATCTCGGTGCACCTGGATCTGCACACACAGTGTGCAGGTAAGTAACGAAAACAACCTGCGGTCTGAGGAGTTAGTGACGAACTCAACCTCCGTAAATCACAGTTTGAATAGTGAATATTTCAGGAATAACCGAGTATATCAACGACAATATCCGTAAATAACAATTAAATGCCATGTATGTATCATGCAACTCTCACGGGTAGTCCTCTCGCTACACATAATTGGCCATTGGCCCAGGGAAATCCATCCCGTAACATGTACGACGTGGTGACTCAGTCACTAAGTACCGAGGGAGCAGGCCAATTCAGCCTTTCGGAGAAATCCATCTCCGGGATATCATACTCATCCATAATCTGTACCAGGGAAATCCATCCCTCCATATCTCATAAACAGTATCTGTGCCAGGGAAATCCATCCCTCTATATCTCATATCTCGGACAAATCCATGTCCAGGGAAATCCATCCCTCAATATCTCATATCTCGGACAAATCCATGTCCAGGGAAATCCATCCCTCAATAACTGTGCGCTCACTGGGGGTGTAAAGACTCCGGAGGGGCCGCCAAGGATATGGCCCAAGCGCTATATATATATATATCAAGCCCACGAAGGGTATATCATCTCATCATTCGGCTCTAGGACCATACTCAGTCAGAATTTCCAGTCTCCTCACAACTCTCTCATTATGTAACAGCCCAAACAATGGCAATGCATGATAAATAAATGATTTCTGAGACTGAAATACGAATACATGTATAATAACAGGACTGAGTATGCACAAGTAAAGTTCGCAATAGAAACAACAGTAACGGACCCTTTCCGGTCTCCACATATAGACATGAAGTCTTATCATTTATACTCGTTATGTTTCTTTTAGTTTTTTTTTTCGCATTAATAGCCTTCACAGTACCGATATCATGGTGAAACAATAAACCGTGCCTGGGGATAAGTCGGGCCACAACAAATCAACCAACACTCATATGCCCGTCACTTGGCGAGTGTATCATAGTAACTATCATCAATTAGCATGTACATTGGGGTTTTGAACCCCTCAGTTCCAAGGTTGAAGCCGTTACTTACCTCGAAACCGGCTCAACTCTACTCCGCCGGGCCCTTTCCTCGAGAATCGGCCTCCAAATGCTCCAAATCTATCAATAATCAATTACATAGCGTCACAATGTGCTAAGGAACAATCCCCAAATCAAAATTTAGCAAAAATACCAAAATCCCGAATTCGGTCAAAACCCGGCCCTCGGGCCCACGTCTCGAAAGTCAGAAATTTTCACAACACTAGGTTCCTTGTCCTTTCCCGAGTCTAACCATACCAAGAACACGAAAATCGGACCTCAAATGGTCCTCCAATTCCCCCATTCTTCCTCTCTTAAACCCAAGCCCTAACCACCATTTTTCTACTAATTTTACCCATGATTTCAACCTAAAATCGTTCTTAATGTACAATATAACGAGTTTTGAGTTCAAGAAACTTACCTCCTTGAAGAAACAACGAAATCCCTCTTCAAACCCCTTCAAAACCTCCAACCCGTGTGTAAAAATGGTGAAAAAGGACAAATTTCGCGAAGGCTGCCTTTTATAGTTCTGCCCAGGCATTTCCGCAACAGCAGTGTTTTTCTCGCACCTGCGACTCCGCAGGTGCGACATTTTAACCACACCTGCAAAAATCACCTAAACTCCCAGACTTCGCGCCTGCGGCCTTTTTATCGCAACAACGGTACCGCAGGGGCGACATATTGACCGCACCAGCGGTCCTTCACTTAACACTCAGAGCCTGCGCCTGCGAACCCATCTCTCGCACCTGCGACCTCGCAGGTGCGATCTTCCTTCTGCCCTTGCGATGAATTCCGCCCCTGCGCCTGCGATGTCCGCACATGCGGCCCAAGCATCGCAGGTGCGATCGCACCAGCAGTAGCAGCTTCAGCTGCATTTCAAGTTCCAATTTCTCCGCTTAACGCCCGAAATCAAACCCGAGCCCCTCGGGACCCCAACCAAACATACCAACATATCAAACATGGTTATTAAAACTTAGGCGAGCCATTAAAACACCAAAAACAACATCAAATCCATAAATTCTCATCCAATTCAAGCCTATGATTCCCAAAAACTTTCGAAACACGCATTTGATCAAAACCCCAACCAAACCATCTCCGAATGACCTGAAATTTTGCTGGCAAGTCCAAAATGACATAACGAGGCTACAAAAAATCTCGGAATCCCATTCCGAACCTCAGATCAAAATCTCGCCTATCAACCGGAATTCGCCAAAATACTAACTTCGCCAATTCAAGCCTAATTCTACACCGGGCACCCTAAAAATATTCTGAACACACTCCTAAGTCCCAAATCACCTAACGAAGCTATCCGAACCATAAAATCCGCATTCTGAGGTCGTTTACCAATATGTCTACTCCGGGTTGACTTTTCCAACTCTAAACCTCTTGTTAGAGACTAAGTGTCTCAATCCACTCTATTTTCACTCCGAACCCAAACCAACCAACCCCAACACTCCATGAACAGTTTAACCGATCTACTACAAGACATAAATAAAGGAATAGATGCGTATACTGCGTAACGACGGACCGGGTCGTTACACTCTCTTTCCTTTATATTCTTTATTACTGTTGTATTGATCAGACATTTTTACAAGGGATTTGGTCGTATTTTGATACTTAGTAGTGCTCATGTACTCATTGACACCAAATTTTGCGGTTTATTGTAGCAATATTGTAACTGCGTTTGTTAGATAATTATGATATTTCTACTGTTACGTTTATTAAACCTTGTTCAATTAAATGACTAGTTATTATGTGACTATTGGCTTGCCTGACAAGTAGTGTTAGGCGTCATTGCGGCTCTAGTGGGAATTGGGCCGTGACAAGTTGGTTTCAGAGCACTATGTTGCTTAGGTCTCACGAGTTATAAGAAGGTTTACTAGCGTCTTGAGGATCGGTATAGAGACGTTTGTAATTATCTTCGAGAGGCTACTAAACTATTAGCAAACTTAACTTTTTTGCATTCTTGTCGTGCAAATTTGTTATTTCCAATGCTTGAAACTTGACACTTCTATTCTCTCGTAGATAGTGAGGACATGTGCGATCACGTCAAGCGGACGACTACCAGTACCACCAGTTTGGGCCATAAGGCCGAGGTGCAACTTGTACTATAAATATAACATTTGTGGCGCCACTAGTTTCTCCAGCTGAGGATCAAACACTAGATATTGTGGAACCTGTAGGGCCAACTCAGGCACCGGCAACACCTATAAGTATTACTAGTCGGCAGGATACCTTAGCCTAAATTTTTATTGTGTGCATAGGCCCGGCTCAGATAGTTTATGTTCCAGCTGTACCAACCACTTCACATGCTGGGGGAGGTACCCGTACTCAAGAGCAGCTAGCTCAGGGACTTCAAACACTGGATGCATTGATCGTTCAGCCGGTTTCTGTTGCTTGGGCGGAGGTTAGTCCACCATAAGTGATGAGGAGCAGAAGATAATGGAGCGGTTTGGGAGGTTTATGTCTCCAGAGTTCAAATAAGTAGAGTAAGATGATGCTCAGGATTTTCGAGATACGTGTTAGCAGATTATTCGCATGGTGGGTTATTTGGACACTAGAGTGGTTGCATTTTCAACATTTAAGTAGATAGAGGAAGCCTACAAATGGTGAAAGGCTTATGAGTTGAGCAGGCCAGCCGGTGAAGCACCACGTACGTGGCATGAGATCGCAGTCCTCTTCTTAGAGAAGTTTTTTCCCTAGACTCATAGAGAGGAGGTTTATAAGTAGTTTGACTACTCCGGGAGGTTATGACAGTTACTCAGTATGAGATGGGATTCACACATTAGGCTCATCATAAAATATGGTTGGTTCCTACCGAGAGTGAGAGGATGTGGAGGTTTGATGGCCTCAACTATGGCCTTTTCTTCAGTTTCGCTCGGGAGACTGAGACCAATATTAGGTTTGACCAGGTGGTCGAGATTACTTGGAGCTACGAGCAGGTTCGCAGGCTTGAGTGCGAGGACCAGGAAATTAAGAGGCCCAGTAGTTCAGATGGTTTCAATGGTACCTCATCTGGAGGTCAATCACATCATAGTAGGGGTCATCCTTTTAGGCTTGCTTAGACAGCCCGTCCAGCTCATCGTGGTGCATTAGCTAGTCATAGTTCATACAATACTCGGTCATCTTTCAGTGCACTCCCAACCTAAAGTTTGTACAGTGCTCCATCAGTTCAAAGTTTCTCAGCACTAGGTTCTTCCGGTACTTATTCTAGTTCTTGGGGTCCAATTTAGGCCCCACAGTCATCCTTAGATTGAAGTTGCTACGAGTGTGGGGAATTGGTGAATGTGAAGAGGCTATACCCCCATTTTATTGGAAGCCGGTTATTGAATTTCGGAGCGAGGTAAGTCTCATTTCTAACCTTGTGAGGGGGAATTGTCCCCATAGGTGAAATAATTAAATATGTGCTACTATTGTGGGGTCTACGTACGAAGTGACGGGAGTCCGTGCGTAGCTACTAGTCATGCCTATGTCCGGGTAGCTTTAGGCCTACATCATGCCTTGTTGTTATTATATCTGATTTGTATTTATTGTTTGCTTTGATAAGAAGCTAGATTGAGCATACTTATTAAATAATTAAAAAAAAAAGAATAAAATATTTGTTGTAAAGTGGGAATCTTGAAAGTTTTTACAGAAAGTTCATGTCATGGAAAAGAAAAGGAAGAACACTTTAATAACTCGAGAAATTTATGTGTAATCGCGTCGCATGTATGATTCGCGAGCAAGGTAAATCCTCCTACCACACTCTTATGGGATCGGGTCGTTCGATTCGGCAGGACTTATGTACCACACTCTTATGGGATCGGGTCGTTCGCCTCGGCAGGACTTATGTACCACACTCTTATGGGATTGAGTCGTTCGCCTTGGTAGGAGTTATGTACCACACTCCTATGGGATTGACTTATTCTCATTTGTTATATACATTTACTCTGTTTCACATTTATGTATTTCGTTACTATACCTGATATTAATTGACCTCTAGCAAGTGTTAAAGTTGACCTCTCGTCACTACCTCTTCGAGGTTAGGCGGGATACTTACTGAGTACACGTTGTTTTCGTACTCATGCTACACTTGCTGTGCATTTTTATTGCACAGGTACATTCATAGCTGGTGGTCTTGCTTGACGCAGGGATGTGGCTGACTTGGAGACTTAGACGAGTTGCACCATCCGGAGGCGATCCGCAGCCAACAGAGTCTGCCTCATATGTATTGTATTTATTTTAATTTTAAATTCCTTGTCCAAATGCATTTCGGACAGGCATTGTAGTATCTGTATAATTCTTAGAAATTTTCTCATGCACTTGTGACACCAGGTTCTGGGATTTATTACGGGATTTAGTTACTATTTAAATTTGCTAAAGATGTTATTGTTTACTTAGTAGAATTTTGATAATTATTATATAAGAAAATTAAAAAGGAATGATTTCAAATAGTATAATCAAGATTTCATTAATTATTAAGTGTTGGCTTTCCTGACCGTAGGGTCCGGCGCCATCGCGACTTTTATGGATTTTGGGTCGTGACAACGTGGTATCAGAGTACTAGGTTCCCTTAGGTCTTATGAGTAATGAACAAGTCTAGTAGAGTTTTGCTGATCGGTACGGAGATGTCTGTACTTATCTTCAAGAGGCTACAGGGCTGTTAGGAGTACTTCCCTTCTTGATTTCTCATCGTGCGGTTTGATTCCCCTTAAGGCTTATGCCTACGTTTCTTCTTACTCAATCTTATGCGTCGCAAAGAGCTTGCTATGAAACGAGGATTTTAGGAATTGTGATAGTGCTACAGATGAGGTGCAGGATGTTTCTCCCTGCGTAGTTTGTTGGGGCTGTTGTCGTAGCTCTGCAGAAGGATATTATGTTGTTTCAGCCCAGTAATTGTGTTTCTGAGAGCTTTGGGAATATGCTCAAGTTGTCATGATACTTACAATTGGTTATTGCACAATATTGATGTGATGGTAGGAAGATTGCCCATATGTCGGGGCAATGAATGACACGAAAGAAGGTGTTCTCAAAGCGTGATTTTGAGATTTTAGTATTTTAGTTCCGACGGAGGGAAGGCAATTGGACTATAAATTGTCAGGTTTGGGTTGATAAAGTAGTAGGACTTGGTGTTTTCAAGTGAGGTGGAATTTTTATCAGTGATGTGATATCGTCGTCTTTGACGGAGTAGAATATGTTAAGTTCGTCGGTGTTATAGTTTCTTCAGTTGCATTGGGTCAGAGTTCATGATGTGCGGTGGATCGGGATTTGAATCAGAATTTCTAATGTAGGCGACTCGAGAGAGATGATATCGGAAAGGTTTAATGTTGTGGCGATATACTGGTTTAAGAGCTATAGAGAATGATATCGAATTGATGCAACAATTGGGTAGCATACGTTGAAGGAAGACATGTGAGAAGTTTCAGGTGGCAGAGAAATTTCTAAAAGGCTAGGTGTAAGAAAGGGAAGTCAGGTAGTTGCTTGAAGGAGTGAGTTTAACTAAAGTGGGAGAGTGGCAGCGTAGCATATGAGTTCATTGGCAAAACAGCTGCCTATCTTGAGGAGAAGTTTAGAGTGATTTGAGGATTTTAGTGGGCGGTGATTGGGTCCACGAGCTTAAAGTGAAATGTTGGTTATTTCGGCGAAAGGTTTGATACAACAGAAAGGAGTTGTTAGGGGGAAAGAAGGATGAAATATAGCGGTGAATTGGAAGATGTTGTCGCTCATTAAGTTGATGTCCATGAAGAGTGATCGGACTGGTGTAGTTAGTGAATGAGGACGGCCTTAGGATGGAGCATCGAAATTGTAGTGATTGTTTCCCTGTGCAGCAACGTGGAAGGATGTCGACATGTAATTTCCACATGTGGGTCATCTCTTGTGAGCAGATTAGAGATCGTGTGGTTGGCAAGGTTCTACGAGGAATTCTAGTGGTTATTTGGTAGGAGGACGAATATGTGAATGATGTTAGATAATTTTAGTATTCATGGAATGCTAACAAGGGAATTTAGAAGAATTTGACGGTTTTGTTGAGCAAGATCATGTCAGCATTGAAGAAAGAATTTTGGTGGGGTCCAGAATGGTGAAAGGAGTCGTTTCGGGCTAAGTGGGAGAGTTCTACCGCCTGCAATTGGGTTGCAGGATTATCTTCTCATGGGGTTGCGGATTATATCTGTATTTGCAAGTTATTACAGCTATGGGAAAGGACTAAAATGGTAATTGCACATGGGACTTGATAAAGGTGTGCAAAAGTTGGCCCAATTGGACCAGGGTTAGGCTTTGGAAGATTAAGAATTTATTCGTAATGCATAGGCGAGTTATAAGGGTAGTGACTCAGTCACGTCCTTCATTGAGAGGGTGTTCGTGTGCTAGAAGAGCCTTGGAGTTGATTGTATTCGGGGCCAAGTCAGAGTGGGTGAATCTCAATAGTGGTCCTAATGAATTTGAAAGTTAAGAATGTGGTGCTTAAGGGTTTCGTGTCCGCAGTATGGCTATGAATCGGGCCTTGCAACAGATTGTGATAGGAGGCCCGAAATATTCCATGATGTTTTCGGCTTGCAGTATAGTATTGGAGGAATGAGAGAAATAAACTCCGGATTTAGAGAAAGATTATCAGGATAGGTATATCAGTCTGCCCGTGACTCGTGAGACTACGTGAACCTAAAGCTCTGATACCACGTTGTCACGACCCAAATCCTAATTCAAGTCGCGATGACGCCCAACAACGGGGTTAGGCAAGCCGATATAACCTTCACTAAGTGATACCCTTGCNGCGTGTGTGCCAGGAACTAGTGTCACGAGTGTCACGGGCAACTACTGAATATACAATGACTACAATATATACAGGGTCTCAGTCTGAATGAAATAGACAAAGAGTATAACAAAAGAAACTCCAGGGTGCTGCTAGGAAGTCGCCCGGAAAGCGGCTCACCATGAAGTATGACCACGCTATCAATATCTAGCACCGGCCTGAAAATCAGATTGACCAGCCTCCAGACCTGTACAGTCAAGTACAGAAAAGGAAAGAAAGTGCAGTATGAGTACATATATATAAATATGTACCCAGTAAGTATACCGTCTAAACTCGAAGAGTTAGTGACGAGAGGTCGACTCGATACTCACTAAGGTCCAGCAACATGATATAGAAAAAGATAAGGCTAAAGCAATAGGCATGCGAAACAGTAAACAACAAGTATATAAACACATAATGTAAGACAAGTAAGAACACCAAGTACCAGTTCCTCTTATCCAACAATACCTTGCCAATATTGTCATAGGTGATCCTGACTCAAGTGTACATATACCAACACGGACAAGACAACTGGCCGGAGTCATAAGGTAGGTCATAAGGACTGAGGTCATAAGCTCCCCACGATTGCGAATCATACCTGCGACTCGTGTGCTGACTTGATAGTAATAAGCTCCCCACGATCGCGAATCATACCTGCGACTCGTGTGCTAACTCAATAATAGTAATAAGCTCCCCACGATCGTGAATCATACCTGCGACTCGTGTGCTGACTCGATAAAAATAAGCTCCCCACGATCGCGAATCATACCTGCGACTCGTGTGCTGACTCGATAATAGTAATAAGCTCCCCACGATCTCGCCTTATGCCTGCGACTCGTGTGCTGACTCGATAATAATAATAGTATTTACATATAGGTACCTACGGGTACCGACTCGACCGTGAACTCAACAGGATTGTGTCAATATCATATCACTGATAGCCAATTAAGATTTACCTCATCATATTTTTACATCTCCCATGTCAATTCAACAATAAACACAATTTATAATACATACAATGGTTCAAATAAGGCACGAAATGGCATGCTCGTGGGTCCTACGGCTACCCGACATAGAAATATAGTCGCCACGTACGGACTCTCGTCACTTGCTATATTCGCGGCCCCCTCAACATGTACACATAGAAAACAAGGAACCTATGGGGACATTTCCCCCTTACAAGTTTGAAAAGGAGACTCACCTCGTGACGATATCACCCCTCGGATCAAGGATGCGCCCGAATGTCCGAAATTCAACCTCGACGGCTCGCAACTAACAAAACATGGTATAATTGAATTAATTTAGGTTCCAAGAAGAATAATTAACAAGAAGTCATAAAATTAAGCATTCTTTACCATTTTCGGAATTTCGACCCCTGGCCCACACATTTGGATTTCGAAACTTATTGAAGGAATCACCTACCCGAAGTCTAAGGATCGAAGTTATGTGATTTATATAAGGTTTCATAGCCTCAAATAAAAAATTCACCCATTTATTCAAATCCCTAGAATTCCTATCCAAATTTTATGATTTTTGATTATTTAGGAATTAAACCCGTTGAATTCTATGCATAATAGTGAAAAATAGAAGAGAATTACTTACCTCTATAGTGGGTGGTCATGGGAGGTGTTGCTCAAACTTGGATGCTCTCTTATGGAGGTTGATGGTGGATAAAAATTAAGAAAACTCGTATTTTGGGACATTTAAAAGGGGCTGGCAACAGTGATTTCCGCACCTGCGACCTTGGGACCGCAGGTGCGGTCTCTCACTTGCGAGAATATCATCGCCCCTGCGGAAAATGGCCTGGGACCCTGGGCATCGCACCTGCGGAGAAGGAGTCTGCACCAGCGGTCCCGCTTCTACGAAAGAAGGGTCGCGCCTGCGGTGGGGGTCGCACCTGCGACTGAGAGACCGCAGGTGCGGTCACACCAGAAGTAGCTGCACCAGCAATGGTTTTTGCTGGATTTTGGCCTCGTGCGGGGTCCGGGAGGTACATGGGCCCACCCGAGCCCCCGTAAAAACATACCAACAGGTCCCAGATCATAATACGGACTTTCTCGAGCCATGGAACACTCAAAATCAAAACCCCTGAAATCATAACTTAATAACTTTGAAATTTCTAGAATTTGTCTCATTGCGCCGAACGGGTCTATGATACTCGGAATGACCTCAAATTTTGCAGACAAGTCATAAATGACTATACGGAACTATTCCCGGTTCTGGAATTCCGTTCGGACCTCGATAGCATAAAGTCCCATTTCAAGCCAAATTCCAAACTTAAGGAAATCCTGATTTCCATTTCGGGCGCCGAAATGCTCCTAGGTCATCAGAAACCCGAGCCGAATATACGCCTAAGTCCAAAATAATCATAAAAAGCTACTGGAGCTGTCAGAACTTGGTTCCTAAGCTACTGGTTTAGGAACCAAGTGTTCCTAAACCACTCAAATCATCTCCAAATCCCAAACCACCTGCTCCCACAAGTAATAAAGAACGAGTATCCACTATGGAAGGTTTCATTTAAGGGAACGGGGTCGTAATACGCAAAATAATCGGCTGGGTCGTCACACTATTACTTCTGAGGCAATTAAGGATAATTAAAAAGAAGATAGATTGGTTAGCCATGGTTGAACTGGCAAATGTACAGCAGTGATAAGTTCCTTCAGTATGATTAAGTTATTCATGTGGTTTGTGCCGGTGTGTGCGAGTCTTGTCGGCCGCCGTGATAGATTTTATTTGAAAGCATTCAAATATTATGGCTTGTCAAGTGTAGGGGAATCCCAGAAGGATTATGGTGGTATAGACTATACCTTGAGGATTTGCCTATTTTGTGATTATGATAATCCACTCTTGTTATGTTATGGTTATCTTGAATTGAGGTAAGTAAAAGGTTTTATATGATAAGGTGTTCACCCTATTAGTGGTTCAGAAGTTATGATGGAATTCCTATGATATTTCATATTAGCATGTTAGGTGCAGTAAGCAGTATGTGACTGGAAGTAAGAATCAAGATTGTGGTTCGGTGTTAACCAGGATGTCATGATCTCGGATGAGCAAGAAAAATGGATTTGAATGTTTGAAGTAAGCTGGCGTTGTCTTCGGTGTCACCTGAGTCAGTGTTTGGTGAAAGAGGCTTTGCATCCTAGTTATGGGTTCTTGATTTGTTTTACAGCGTTAGTCTTGTCGGTGGTATGGATGTGCAGACTTGTTACCTTGTGTGGAAGGACGTGGGAGCATGACCACGGGAAGACTGTATAAGTGTGACACGCAGTCACTTAATGGATTGAAGATTTAGACCAAGTATAAAGAAGTGTAATATTGCTTATTTAAGAATTTATGCCTGGGAGGCGTTCAGTTCATTTTGTTGTGGATTGTGGGGTGTTTGTCCCGGTTATGATGGTTGTTATTGCGTGTTATGAGATGAAGTGGGTTATTATGGACCCAGGTAAGGCTATAAGTCTAGTGCAATACGAGTAGAATCGGCTTGAGGGTTGTGAATGGATTCAATATAGTTGTGGGCTCCATGTGAGTCAGATGTGTTCATTTCAGTATGGCGCTTCTCAAGGAGGGGTGTGGGGATATCAGATGTTGTTCTGTCTTCGTTCAATTCATGTAATATTATGTTATGCCGTGTGAGTTGTGAAACGACTTGATATTTTTCTATGTGTTGAGTTTCCGCGTAGTGATGATGTTATGTGAGCAGGAGAGCTGATTCAGAGTATATATATCGCACCTCAGTTGTGCTCGAGTTTTGTAGCATATGGATCTATTAGTCTCCCCAGTATGGTATTATGCACTTAGCGTGCTCGTGACCGTTGTTCGATATTTTTTTGTTAATGAGTAATTTAGCTCGGTGTGTATCTCCTTATGTGAATTTCATGATAGCATCGGGTGGCACGCCACTACGGGTATGTTATGTGGATCGGTTTCACGCCGCAACAATGTGATGTTGAGTACGGTTCCCTATAGTTATTTTTCTTGTGTTTTACTTCATATTTTATGAGGAAAGTTTGTATTAGTTGCGTGAGTCGAGTAGTCCCTTCCTGAGTCATTTCCTTATGTATCATGTTCTAGTTAAGGCCTATTGGCGCATTGTGGCATTGTGTGAGACTGTTGGTCATGTCTGGGGTGATTTATTGCCTAAGCAATTCATACTGGGTGAGACGAAATTATTGTATTAGGGATCAGTGCGATAAGATTATGTGAAGTACGTTAAAGGACAAATACCATTATTTGGTTAGTAATGAGGTGATGATTCTAGACAGGGGGAGAGATTCGGTAGTTGGTTATAAATTTCAACATATCTCCTCCGTTATGGTGGTATCGTAAGCGTTATAGCAGGATTTATATATATGTGTCCTGAGGTACATTGGCAGCATTAGATTCGTGAAATTTTGGATATTAAGGTTCAAGGAATGTCATTGTGGTTAGGTGATGAATTATGCGGTGCATGGTGCTAATTCAACAAGGTATGCAGTCATGTTCTGGTACATCGTGTGGTAGTTGATACAGTGTTTATATATTGGAAACAGGCCTGGCAGAGGATTTCAGATGTTAAAAACCTGGTTCTGAGGCCCATTTGCATAAATAAAAGAGGATGTCTTCAGTATTGTTTGAGCAAGTGTAGTCAACATGGTTGGGGTAGCACGGGAAGGTGCACGAGGTGTTAAACAGTGATTTCAGCTAACTCCAGAGCAGTTCTTAGCACATTCGAGGACGAACGTATGTTTAAGTTGGAGAGAATGTAATGACCCGACCGGTCGTTTTGAGCTCTAGTGCGTCGTTTAGCAGTTAGAGGCCATGAGCAGCCTCTTTTCAGGTACTATGACTCGTAGGCGTGGTCGGAGTTGAAGTTCGGGAAGTTCGGAGTCAGATTGGAAAGCAAAATTCACATTTCGGAAGCCTTAAGTTAGAAGAATTGACTAAAATTGGATTTTTGAGTAAACGATCTCCGAATCAGGATTTGAAGGTTCTAGCAGGTTCGTATGATGATTTCGGACTTGGGCGTATGTTCGTATCGAGTTTTGGATAACCCGGGAGCGTTTCAGCGTATATTGTAGAAGTTAGCATTTTAGAAGAAATTTCATAAGTCCGGGTTGAAGTGAATTTCAGTGATATTGATGTCTGTTTGGGATTACGAGTCATGGAATAGGTCAGTATGGTGATTCTGGAGTTGGTAGCGCGATCGGAAGTGAATTCAGATGTTCGTAGGTTATTTTGAAGTCATTTGGCTAAATATAAGAATTTGAAGGTTTTTGAGAAATCCGACCGGAAGTGGAAATTTTGATATCGGGGTCGGAATGTGGTTCCAGAAGTTGGAGCAGGTCCGTAATGTTGAATATGACTTGTATGCAAAATTTGGGGTCAATCGGACGTGATTTGATAGGTTTCGGCATTGGATGTGGAAGTTTGAAATTTCAAAGTTCATAAAGTTTTAATTGGAGTGTGATTCGTGGTTTTGGCATTGTTTGATGTGATTTGAGGCCTCGAGCAAGTCCACGGTATGTTATGGGACTGATTCATATGATTGGACGGGGTCCCGGGGGCCTCGAGTGTGTTTCGGGGTGGTTTCGGGTCATTTTCGAGTGTTTGGCTGATGCTATTTTCTGGTGCATCTGGTGTGCATTGTGATCGCATCCTTAGGAGTGCGATCGCGAAGAGTAAAAATATATGTGAACGCGAGGAGGGGACCATGAACGCGTAGTATTGGCTGGAGGAATATATGCGAACGCAGTGAGAAGTCTACGATCGCGAAGAAGGAAATTGGAGGCAGCTAGGTTTGGCCTATGCGATCGCGGTGGCTTTTATGTGATCGCATAGAGGGGAAGTGCTGGGCAGTGTCCCATTTTAAAACGGGAAATTGGCCATTTCTTTCATTCTTTCAGTTGGTGTGGAGATTTTGGGGAGCTTCAAGGGAGGATTTTCATCAAGCATCTCTAGGTAAGTGAATTCTTCTCATTTTTGAGTTAAGTATGTAATCTTACATGGATTTAGACATGGAAAATTAGTATAAATTTGGGATTTTAGAGAAAGACCTAGAATTGGTGATTTGTAATGTTGACCATGAATTTGAGCATGAAAATTAGAGTAAATTATGTATTGGAGTTAGTAAAGCTACGAGTAGAGTTTATCTTCGATAAATTTTGAAATTCGGGCACGTGGGCCCGAGGGTATTTTGGTCAACATTTTGAGTAGAGTTGGGAATTTATGAAATTTGAATTATCATAAGCACTAGAATATATTTTCAATGGTTTGCGCGTTATTTGGTTAGTTTTGGGATGTCGTGCATCAATTAGAGTCGTCGGAAGGGCTTGTGTCACGACCCAAATCCTAATTTAGGTCGCGATGGCGCCCAACAGCGGGGTTAGGCAAGCCAATATGAATTACACTAGGTTATGCCCTTCCCATTTGATTAAACAAGTCAATATTTACCAGTTTAAGACAACTAAACATGATGATAGCTTAATATGAAAATGAAATCATAACAATACATGGCCAAAATAAAGCATGTGTATGAATATACAGCCCGTAACCGAAAATATACACTACGTGTGTGCAAGGAACTAGTGTCAAGAGTGTCACAGGAAACTATCGGGATATACAAGATACATATAGATACAAATCCCCAGTCTACACATATAGATAGAGAAGAAGAAGAAGAAGGGCATCATGAGTACATATATAAATATGTACCCAGTGAGTATCCCGTCTAAACTCGAAGGAGTAGCGATGGGAGGTCGACTAGATACTCACTAAGGTCCAGCAATATAATATAAAATTAGATATGGCTAAAGCAGTAGGCATGTGAAGCCGAAATCAACAAGTACATAAGCAAATAATGTAATCCGAGTAACAACTGAAAATGAACTGCAAGTGCCAAATCCTCCGTTTACACAATACCTATCAATCCCACTATAAATGACTCAGACTCAAGTGATAATACAATATCAGAACAAGACAACCGGCCGGAGTCATAAGGGTGGTCATAAGGACTGAGGTCATAAGCTACCCATGATCGCGCATCATACATGCGACTCGTGTGCTGACTCGAAAATGATAAGCTCCCCACGATCGCGAATCTTACCTGCGACTCATGTGCTGACTCGATAAAGATAAGCTCCCCACGATCGCGAATCTTACCTATGACTGACTCGATAATTATAAGCTACACACAATCGTGAATCTTACCTGTGACTTGTGTGCTGACTCGATATTGATAAATGCATATTCATATATATAGGTTTATATGTGTACCGACTCAACGGTGAACCCTACAGGACTGTGCCAATACAACTCTAGCCAATTGGGATTGAAACCATAATATTTCACCTTTTCATGTCATCTCAACAACAGTCACAACTTACAATACATACAAGGTACAAATAAGGCACATAGAGGCATGCTCGTGAGTCCTAAAGCTACCCGACATAGCAATATAGTCGCCACGGGCGGACTCTCGTCACTTGGTACGTAGGGGCCCCCCACAACATGTATACATAACAAATAAGGAACATATGGGGACATATTCCCCTTACGAGGTTGGAAAGGAGACTCACCTCGTGACGAAATCATCCCTCGAATCAAGGATGCGCTCGAAATCTCCGAAATCTACCCTCGACGACTCACAACTAGCCAAATATAGCGTAATTGAATCAATTTAAGTTCAAAGAATAATAATTAACCAATAAACCCAAAATTAGGCATTCTTGAAGGATTTTGGAATTTAAACCCCGGGCCCACACGTTCAGATTTCGAGAATTCTCGAAGGAATCCCTTACCCGAAGCCTAAGGATCATAATTTATGTGATTGATACTTGAATTCATAACAAGAACTGAATAGTTCACCAAATTCCCAAAAATCCTATTTACTACCCCAAATCAAGGTTTTACTAAGATTTAGTAGTTAATACCCTTGTTAATTCACATAGTAGACTAGACAAGCGGAGTGAAATTACCCACCTTTGGTGGACTTGGTCGTGGGCAGGTGTTCCCCAAGCTTGAGAGCTCTTTAATGGAGGTTGAGTGAGAAAAAGATGGAGGAAATCCGTGTTTTGACATTTAAATACAGACTGCCTACAGGGGTTTCCGTACCTGCGACCCTGGGACCGCACCAGCGGTCTCGCACCTGCGGAAAATGGCCGGGGGAGCTGGGCTCGCACCTGCGGTCCCGCTCCTGTGGAAATTGGTCCGCACCTGCGAAAGTTGCGCACCTGCGAGGCTGGGATCGCAGGAGCGGTCCCGCACCTGCGGCTGGGCAACCGCACCTGCGGTCACACCAACTACAGCTGCACCAACACTGTTTTAGCTGGTTTTTGGCCTCGTGCGGGGTCTGGGAGGCACCAGGGTCTACCCGAGACCCCGTCCAAATATACCAACAAGTCCCAAATCATTATACGGACCTGCTCGAGCCCACGAAACACTCAAAACAACGCTAAAACTCAAAATCACATCCCAAAACCCCTGAATTCATAACTTAAGGCTTTCAAACTCTAGATTTCTATAACGATGCGCCGAACCGACCTATACAACTCAGAATGACTTCAAATTTTGCAGACAAGTCATAAATGCCCATACAATACTATTCCGGTCCTGGAATTCCGTTCGGAACTCCATAGCATAAAATCACGTCCCAAACCAAATTTCAAACATCAGGAAATCATGATTTCCATTTCGGGCGCCGAAATGCTACCGGGTCATCGAAAACCCGAGCCGAACATACACCCAAGTCAGAAATAATCATTTGGGAGCTACTGGAGCTGTCAGAACTCGATTCCGAGGTTGTTTGCTAAAAATGTTTACTGAAGTCAAACTTGGCCAAATAGGCCAACCTTAAAGAACCAGGTGTTTCTAAATCACTCAAACCATTCCCGAATCCCGAACCACCCGTCCCCGAAAGTCATAAAGCATGAATAGCCGCTATGGAAGGTTTCATTTAAGGGAATGGGATACTAATACGCAAAACGACCAGTCGGGTCATTACTTTCTCCCCCTCTTGAACTAACATTCGTCCTCGAACGGGTCTAGAATCGTACCTGAAGTGCTGAATAGCTGTGGATATCTGCTCCGCATGTCTTCCTCGGACTCCCAAGTCGCCTCCTCAACTGGTTGGCCCCTCCACTGGTCCTTAACTCAAAAAACTGTCTTGGACCTTGGTCCTGTCTATCAATAATAGCTACTGGCTCATCCTCGTAGCCCAACTTCTCATCTAATTGAATCATGTTGTAGTCAACTACGTGAGAGAAGTCAGTGTGATACCTCCGAAGCATGGATACGTGGAAAACCGGATGAACTCCTGATAAGTCTGGAGGTAAAGCAAGCTCATAAGCGACCTCTCCGACTCTTCTCAACACCTCAAATAGGCCTATAAACCTGGGGCTCAGCTTGCCCTTCCTCCCGAATCTCATGATACCCTTCATCGGCGAAACCTTCAGCATAACCTTATCTACCTCCATAAATGCTACATCACGCGCCCGTTGATCTGCGTAACTCTTCTGTATGGAATGAGTTGTGCGGAGTCTCTCCTGAATAATCTTCACTCTATCCAAAGCAGCTCTCACCAGATCTGTGCCATATAACTTGGCATTGCCAGGCTCAAACCACCCGATAGGAGAACGACATCGCCGACCATATAAAGCCTCGAGTGGAGCCATCTTGATGCTGGACTGATAACTCTTATTGTATGCAAACTCCGCCAAAGGCAAGAATTTGTCCCACTGACCGCCAAAATCAATAACACAAGCCCTGAGCATATCCTCCAAAATCTGAACTGTACGCTTTGACTGGCCATCAGTCTGAGGGTGAAATGCTGAACTGAGGTCTATCTGAGTGCCCATCTCACTATGCAAAGCTCTCCAGAAGTGCGAAATGAACTGAGGACCTCGATCTGATATTATAGACACCGGCACACCGTTGAATGAGATGAGAGACGAGAAGCGGCGCTCATTCGAATGGCCGCTCAAAAATAACGAATCGAGATATACTACAACAGAAGAACCAATCTTCGACACTTCAAAGTCTGGGACATGGTATTAAGGAAAATCACAATCAATACTCGAGACCGTAACGAAGGAAAACTCGGTCCTATGTTGGAAGGACCCTATCACATTCTCGACATAGTCGGTAAAGGGTCATACAAGCTTGGAACAATGGACGGTAAGCCATTGTCAAGCAATTGGAACATATCACTCCTCAAAGGATATTATTGCTAAGGTATGGATCTTTCTCTTTTCATTTGCTTAAATATGAGAAACTAACTTATTGGAGGTACCCAACCCAAGAAATCGAGACCTCGGGTTTTAAAGTACGTGTTGCACTCTTTTTCCCTTAGATCAGTTTTTATCCCAAATGGGTTTTTCCGGCGAGGTTTTTAACGAGGCATGCTGCCTGGGGATAATTCGACAGTATCCAAGGCTTCTTTGCAATCAACCTCGAATACTTGAGGCATCATCCTCAGATGTTATGTAAATGGGTCTCGATAGAAATTTTTTTGTAATGGGCCAAACGGTCGAATGAATCATGCCCATGTAGAATAGTCGAACCCCGATAACGAAACGTGTACGCATGTACGAATAATGCAAAGAAGTTCTATATTTTTCCAAACATCTCGTGTTTGAAGTGGGGATTTTATTATAGAAGTTGTGTACTTATGATCTATTGCGCAAAACTAAAACTCATGAAGAACGGCTCAAGGGCCGAACGCAAACGTACCTCGGACACTTGGGGACTACTTACTCGAGCTATTTAAAGTTTGAAGTTATAAGACCTCAAAGAGGCACCCTCTGATATATAGGCCAAATCCACCACACTCGGGGACTAACATTTCAAACAAGTTAGAAATGTTATCGGGAAACAAATGCAAGAGACATACCCGAAGTCTACGACTATATTAAAGACTACGGTCATATGAAAAGGATATGGCCGAATATACGCGGCTCGGAGACGTCCGACTTTTTCCATAAATTAAAGGCCTTCAATTATTCTGAAAAAACAGTTAAATAAGGCTACCCTTGGCAAAGCAAATAAGGGATTTGATAAAATCATCCCCAAAATAATTCAAAGGCTTCGATAACATCAGCCTTCGAGATGTCAAATCATCTCAACATAAACAGGTTAAGAAAACTTGGGCTCCGATCGCCGAACCCTCGAAAACCCCAACGGGTTATAAAAAATATATGCTAAAGGCATAAGAAATTTTCACTAAGTCTTTAAGCTGAAGAGGGAAAAATTATAGCCGCTTTTAGAGGCAAAACTTGCCCAACTTTAAAGAGTCCAAGGGCCAACCTAAAAGAGCCTAAAGGGCCGATATAAAAGATCCTAAGCGGTGATCTCGCGAGTTGAAAGGCTGATACAATCAAAGAATTGAGACTGTGCTCTTATTCGATTTAAACCTAAGGGTCTGGTTATTGCGAGCTTAAACAAACAATTCAAAGCTCGAGAACTTAATAATCAATGATACAACCTAAGAGCCTACCCTATGAATTTATTCGAGCTTGGACAATGGGAATAACTCGTATATCAATTCGAAACATGCCGTCCCCGAGACAAACTCCCAAATGAGCTTCGGAATCGGGAACTTGCCTTCGTAATTCGGGGACTTGCCCCTCGAAAAGTGAAAAAGCCTAAGGGTGTATTTCGATCGCAAATTAAGTTAAGGGAATATTTCAGTAGAGACAATTAAAACATACAAGGACACAGAGACATCAGAAAATATATTTCATTGCACAAAAAATATATGTACAAAAAAGGGCCAACCAAGACCTTACAAAAAAAGGAAGAAAAAAGCTAAAACCTAGGTATTATCGGGGCCAACCCCCTCCACACCAGCTTCTCCCCGAGAAGCTTGGTCGTGGGTATGTTCATCGGCAACCTCGCTGCCATCTTCTCCACTACCGGACCCGTCGTCGTCGTCGTCATCATCATCATTTGAAGAGACAAGCTGCCTGGCCTTGGACTCAAGATCTCTGGCCCGAGAAATCTCCTCGGAGAGGTCAACACCTAGAGCTTGAACTTCCTCCAGGGATTCCCTTCGGGATAGGCACTTAGCCAATACGCTATGTTCTTGCTCCCGATCGGAAGCCTCCCACGGCTAGGCTTGAACTGCCACGACATCAGCCCGATATTGCGCTATGGATTTGTCTGCCCTGGCCTTAGTCATTTCAATTTCATCCTTGGCCTTGCCAAGTCCTGTTTCGAGCTCCACGAACCTCTTCGCCTGAGCAGAGCACCTTTCTTTGAGGTCTAGGAGTTGGGCCTCCGCCGAAGATAACTTGGCGAAAGCTGCTTCTTTTTCAACAGTGAGGCGGTCCATGTTGGCTTTCCACTGATTACATTAGGTCTTGACCTGATCAACCTATAACCGAAGAAGACCGATCTTCTCCACCTTCTGCTACAACTGAGATTTCGAAGGGTTAACTTCCACAGTCAGGTCGACCCCATGTTGTATCAGCAAGGCAGTTACTTGCTTATCCAGCTCGGCCTCTTCCTCGTGCGCTCTTGAAGGTTCTTTATGAACTCATTTATTTTACCCCAAAGACCCTTCAAAACGTTCATCTCTGTCGAGACCCTCAAGAGTTCGGCTTCGCACTGACTAAGATCGAAGAGGAATTTAGCAGAAGCTTGTACAGAGGAAAAGAACACAAGTTAAGAAAAATAGAATATTAAGAAGGACGACCGGAAGTCAACAAACACTTACCTTAGAGAAAAGGATTTGGGACTCCACCATGAGGACATAAGCATCATCGATATGGGAGGCATCGTCGACCCCCACGAAGCAATCCTGAAAAAGGATCACCAGCGCTTGAGCCTCCGCCGATCTCGGGGATCTTCAACATTTGGGCATCCCTGATCGCCCCTTTCAGAAAAGACCGACATGGAAGACGTTTGACCTATTTTCATGTCCAGGAGCGAATTTCTCGGAGCATTCTGATCGATATTCCTAGTCTTTGAACCGTACTTTCCAGGTGTAGAAGTCGACGATCGAGATACTTCCTCGACCTCGGGAGATTTGGCGTTCACCCCCAATTTATTTTTTGAAGCCTCCTCTCCGTGAGGCTCGGTTATAACAAGCGGCAGTTCAGGATGCGTAGCAACCTCAATGGATTTTTGAGGACGGGATAGCAGCGCCGAGGAGTTTTCTTCCTCAACCTGGTCCCTTATCTATTGGGCCATCTCGGCCGTAAGGTCGACTACTCTCATCCTCACCCTTCGAGGCTTGGTCTTAGAGGCCTCGGATTGGGAGGTGCCTTTCCTTTTCTTATCCTTTCTTGACCCTGGAGTCAGGGATTCAACTTCGCCACCTTTGCTCGAAGGCCTCATGAAGGAATCTTTGGTCAAACCTACATAAAGCAGAGATTAACAATGGCAAAAAGGGGGATAGTAACTTCAAAATACAAAATAAGGGACCTCACCGTGGTTCTTGGCTTCCCACCTTCCTTTACACAAATCCCTACACACTCGTTCAGCTCGGGTCGAGGTGGAGGCTAGCCTATGTATACAATCTTCAAAATTAGGCACCGCCTCGGGCATCCAAGCTTCGGATGCATAGTCAAAGAAAAACATCAGGAAAAATCTACTAGGACGTTCAACCAAAAGAACAAAGGATACTCACGATTGGCTTTCCACTCCTCGGGGAACCACATTTTGTCTTCAGGTATTATGTCACAGGTCCTCACCCATATAAATCGGCTCATTCAGCCCCGATCTTTGTCTTCGTCGATGTTCAAAAATAAAGCTTTGTTCGCCCGACAGTTAAGTCTGATCAACCCTCGATAGAGTTGGGGTCTGTACAACCGCATGAAATGGTCCAATGTGAACTCCAATCCACCGGCCTCGTTGGAGTAGTATCTCAGCATGATCATTACGCACCAAAGCTAAGGGTGAAGTTGACCAAGCGTAACCCCGTATCTCTTGCAGAAGTCAAATATCACGGGGTCGACGGGACCCATGGTGAAGGAGTAAGTATACACACTCAAGAACCCTTCACATGAGTGGTGATTCTCTCTTCAGATGAAGGAATTTGCACCACCACCTTCGAGCCCCACCCGCAGTCTGCTTTCATGGTATCGATATGGCCCCTAGTAATTGAACACATGTACACCGATATGTTCTAGTATCAGCCCGGCACCGACGAGGGATTATCGACCTTAAAATCGGTCATGTGGATGCAGAAACCGGTTACATATTCGTGAGCAGCAGGTTCTACCGGCGTTTTATCGACGACCGGTTGAGACGAAGAGGATGGAGATTTCTCCTTTTGTGGTACTGTCTTGGAGGTCTTTTACATTAGTATACGAGTTGAGAGCAAAAGAAAGGATATGGATGCGGTGGTTACGGTAGGAGCGGCGGTGGTTTGATGAACGGCGGTGAGAAGGAAACGAAAGGAATTGTGTACTCAAAAGGTTGTGATCAAAGCAAACTATAACTTTGAATCTACTATAGATATGGTATTTATAGGTTCAACCCGGCGGTTAATTGCCACTAGTGGACGACCAATGGCTGACATGCACTTATGGTTCTTGGGGACCGAACAGACGGGATGTTTCGGTCACATCTGTTGCCTACATCATAAGAATGACGTCATGATTGATATATGTATAAAATCAAGCCTCAAATCATTTCTTATCTTTTAATTCTAAGAAACGCGGGGACTATCTGTATACGGTAAAAATCGAAGATGTCCGAGCCTGAAAGTTCAAGGAGTATGTCTCGATTTTAAATTGGGAATCGAAGTATGTTCGAGCTCAGCGAATAGGGAGGATGAGATATCGAGGTCAAATTAGATCAACGGCACCATAATCAAATCATGAAATATTCGCGCTCAATCATCAATCCCGACGAGAATCTCGAAGCCGGTAGAGCTATTAGCGATTATCATGCCAATCATGTATCTTTCTTCCGTAATTAGAATCATTCCTTTCTTAGGATTCCTATAGTATATAAAGAGAAATCATATTAATTTGTAAGATCCCATCATCACAATTATCATAACGCTCAAGCTCTTACTCACATTGCTGAATACATATATCTTTTATTTACTGTTAACTCTTGGTATTCAAGTTGTTCATATTATTATTGTTGTTCTTACTATTATCGACAACTGTTCTTGAGTCCAGCCCATATCGAGGTCGTTAACTTGCAGTTACACTGGTTCGATCCATATAAAATGTTTGATTCATTTATTGACATAGTCATTTACTAATTAGCATTGAATTAAATCGCGTATCCTTATAACCACATTACAAATTTAATTATTACTCGTATTTCGAGGTAAACAATACTATAGTTAACTTTATAATGTGGGTTATAGACACGTGAATTAAATTAATCCGATAAAATAAAATAATAAAGTGCAAACAGAGTAAATAAGGAAAACTGAAGAAGAGACAAGCCTGAGCTTTAGAATATTCCCGCCGGGGTCAATAATAATTGGGAAATCTCGAACACACTTGTATAAGCTTAAAAGAATGAGAGAAAGAATATTAGTGGGTTTTGGACATAAGAACTGTGAAATTACAGAAACAAGTAATTTTTTTCAAGTTGAAAATTAGAGTTTTGTTTGGACATGAATACAATTTGGAGTTGTTTTTGACTTTTTTTGAGTGATTTGAAGTGAACATTTTGAAAAATAACTTTTTGGAGATATTTTAATTCCTAGAAAAAAATCAAAATTTAACTTCAAGTGAAATTTAATATTTTTATAGTACAAACGCCGATTCGAAAAAAAGTGAAAAGAATTTCGAAAACAAAAAAGGAATCTTCTTTTACGGTCAAACGACCTTTAGTCTTTTGCTATTAGTATTTTTTGATATCTTACAATAGAATGAAAGCCTATATTTATACTAGAGAATGGGGTTCCTGATTACAAATTATGTCCCTTTAATTACCAATATTAATGCTATAATAAAAGTTAATTAAAAGGTAATAAAGATTAAAATGTAATAATCCTAATAAAGGCTAATAAAAGTCGGAGGAATCTTAGGGTCCTCTTTAATGTTTCTATAATGGTTATATCTTGAATTACTTCTTATCCGGCCACAGGTTTGTATCCGATGTCACTATTGACTGATCATCCTTGATGCATGTCACTTCCTAATTCACCCAATTCTTGAGACTGATTTTTATTGTATACGGATAGTTCTCTCATTTTTTGGTTGCTCACTGTGGTGTGACCTGAAAGTGAAAGATTTTATTCTTTGTACCTTTGTCACTTCCTCATTAAAAACCTTGCTAGAAAAACTTAATATGGACAAAAATCGGGCTTAGAAAAAATGAATGTAAAACTTAAGAGTTCAGATGATAACTCCACCAATGATCGGTTAGTGCTGAAAAAGGAGTACCACAAAAAGCTTGATCTCGGGTTTATGTATTTACCTGGAGTTTTTAATCTTTAACTTTTCACTCATGGGTTTTTAGTTGTTCCCAAAAATTTCTTTGAATTTTTGACTCTTGGGTTTTTAGTTATACCGAAAACATTTCTTCGGGTTTTGTCTCTTGGGTTTTTAGTTGAACCAAAAGAAAATTCTTTGAGTTTTATTAAATTTCGAGAATTTAATGCATCCAGTTAATTTTATGACCAGGAAATAAGGCATCCGGCCTTTAGACATTGGATTGGATGTCTTTATAAGAGAGGGCCCTTATATTTATGGTACTTATGAAGAGGACGTCTCCTGTTCATCCAGGCATAATTGTTCGGATTCGTAATCCTTATTTTCTTTTAAGAACGATTTTGTTCTGATATATACAAGAATATTCTATAAGGTGCAAGTTTTTCTTCATTCCATTACTTGAATATACATAAGTGTTTAAAACTTTGCATACACAATAGTTTACAGAAAATGAACGAGAATACCTTGCTAGAGAATTGCGACCAGGATGACATTTATTGGGACTTGCCGGTTCTTGGTTCTAATTCCTTTTTTTTTCGGAGTTGATCTGGTAGTCTCCAAACCTTTTCTTTATTCCGGAGACAGTTCGGGCTATCTCTAATATCCTGTGCTGATTGTTCTGGAGCAATTTTTAGATGCTTCCGGTACTTATTGTTGCGATTTCTACTTCTATGATGCAACAGTATCGTTCATAGACATTATTAGTAATTTTCTAGTGATTAGCTGCGGGGACGTTCCTGCCTCCTATAAGTACTTGATCCTAATTGATATGGTTCAAACTGATATCTGAAATACATTCGATCAAAGTTCAATTGACCTTGATTCCAGTTTGTAGAAGATGTCGATATAATTATGTCACGACCCGAAATCCCACCTTCAGGACGTGACTGCGTCTAACGTTGAACCCGCTAGACAAGACATCGTGTAAAATTACACTATCATCTTAATACGGAATTAACAGAAATAACTAGAAACAATTTATAAATTTTAACAACAAAAGTAGATAGATTTCAAGACTAAGTGATGATAACAAAATACAATCCGTTGCAAAAATCCCAGAACCTGGAGTCACTAACTCACGAACTGTCTAAGATTGCTAAATACAAAGTCTGAAGAAAATAAAACATGAACTGTCTCAGAAACTAGGAGATAAACAAGACAAAATGGGAAAAATAGGGATAGAGGAGACGCCAAGGCCCACGAACGTTTACGGGTCTACCTCGGAATCTCCGGGGTGGACGGAAGGATACTCCCTCTAACGGTGTCCACTGGGTCCGGCTGCGGGATCTGCACAACATAAAGAAGTGCAGGTGTAGCATCAGTACAACCGACCCCATGTACTGAGTAAGTGCCGAGCCTAACCTCAGCCGAAGTAGTGACGAGGCTAGAATTGACAACGATAATCTACCTGTACAGTTCAACACGATATAGCACAGACAAACGCAGAAATAACCAGATAAACATGGGATACGGGAGCAGTTAATGAGGGTAACAAGTGAGAAATAAGAAGGATTAATTAACACATAGGAGAAAGCGAGAGAGCAATATTAACAAGAATGCTAACGTAACAAGTATAAATGCGAGCAATGTATGTAATGGAACGGCATCACCCTTCGTGCTTTTACTCTCTTCCTCACAATGCGATGCATGATATAAGATAATATAAATCATGGCACGGCATCACCCTTCGTGCTTTTACTCTCTTCCTCGCCATGCAATGTATAATGTGAGGCAATATAAATCATGGCACGACATTACCCTTCGTGCTTATAATCAATGTAAATCATGGCACGGCATTAACCTTCGTGCTTATAACCAATGTAAATCAAATATCATGGCACAACATCACCCTTCGTGCTTTACACTCTTTCTCACTATGCAATCTAATCAAATATCATGGCACGACATCACCCTTCGTGCTTTACACTCTTTCTCACTATGCAATGTAATCAAATATCATGGCACGACATCACCCTTTGTGCGTTACACTCTTCCTCACCAAAAAATGACAGATATAATGGCAAGGAACACAACATAGTGGAAATACAGTTCAATATCACCCGGCAAGGGGAAAACGTCAGTCAATTTCACAACAAGTGCCCGGCAAGGGTCTCAGCTATAACCAATCATTCCAAATATATCTGTAACAGTTGGGTTTTAAATCAAACCAATATATCATAAGTTCATCAACCAAAACTTCCAACAACAACGGCTTCCAAGTAGAGACAAGTTCATAATATAACGATCATGGAAGTAATAACAAGATTTTTATCAAAAATAGACTCACGACCATGCTTGACACACAATGCATAGGTACTCGTCACCTTACCTATACGTTGAACATGATAAACACTTAGCACATAGCATACAATACCTATTCCCTGACCAAAGTTAGGCAAGACACTTACCTCGGGTCCAAAACTAGTAATCAAGCCTCTAATACTGCCTTTCCTTTAGAATCCGACTCTGAAACGATAATATCTAGGCATAATTAACTCAATAATATCAATAATGACTCATTAACACAAACCCATAGCCTAATTACACAATTCCTAGCATTCTTCCAAAAATACAAAAATTCGACCCCGGGCCTGCTTGGTCCAAACACGAGGCTCGGACCAAAACCCGATCACACATACCCCCACGAGTTAGAATATATAATTTGTTTTGAAATACGACCCCAAATTGGGATTGAATTACCCAAAATTCCCAAAAACCTAACTCTACCCAGAACCCCTAATTTCTACTTTGTTTCCATGATTTTTGACCTAGATTCTAGTGTTTGATGAAAGAAAACGGAAGAATTAGGAGCAAGGATCACTTACCCAAGTGGTTATGGAGGGAAACTAGCTTGGAGGTCGTCAATGAGGATTTGGAGAAGAAGGAGTTGATCAAGAAGTGGAAATCCCGAAATAACATTCTGTTTTTGACTTAAGAAAATAACTGGGCAATAATACACTCTGCGATCGCAGAAGGGGAGTTGCGATCGCAGAAGAGAACTTGGTTGACCCTATGCGATCGCAGGAGGGCTTATGCGATCGCGGAACACTGAGACCTCACCTTATGCGATCGCGGGTCCCTACACGCGACCGCACTGAATCAACTACCCCCAGCCCCCCAACCTACCTAATGCACTATGCGATCGCGGAGGCTGCTATGCGATCGCATAGTGTAACAGACTACTCCCCAGGCACGAAGCTATGCGATCGCGGACCAATCAATGCGATCGCATAGAGTAAAGGAACAAACACTAGAAAAATGCAAATACACTAGAGTTTTCCAACTTTTCACACCCCGTTAGCTACCCAAAACTCACCCGAGCCCTCGGTTCTCGAAACAAAAAACACACACGACTCTCAAAACATCCTACGAACTTATTCAAGCTTTTAATTCACCAAAATATCATCAAAATTAATGAATTAAACCTCAAAACTCATACAAATTCCTTAAAACCTCATAAAGCTTACTTATTCCTATTTTGATCCGAAACATGTCATTTAAGTTTGTTTTACACCAAATTTCACAGATAAGTCACATAACGTATATTAAACCTGTTCCGGGCTCCGGAACTATAATACGGGCCCAGTAACATGGTTTTCACATCAATTATCATTTTCAAAAACCTTTATTATTTTCAGAAAACAATTTTCTTTAAAAATTCATTTCTCGGGCTTGGGACCTCATAATTTGATTCCGAGCATACGCCCGAGTCCCATATTTTCCTACGGACCCTCCGGGACCGTCAAATCACGGGTCCGGGTCTGTTTACCAAAAATGTTGACCAAAGTCAACTCTATTCCATTAATTATTATAAAATTCCTTTTTCATCAAGTTTTCACATAAAAGCTTCCTGGCAACACGCCTAGGCTGCGCACGCATATCGAGGTGAGATTAACGGAGGCTTTCGGGGCCTCAGAACACAGATTTAGCTAGATTTACTTAGGATGACCTTTCGGGTCATCACAATCTCCACCTCTAAAATAAACGTTTGTCCTTGGACTCGGACTCCCAAGTAGCTACCTCCACAGGCTGACCTCTCTATTGAACACGAACCAAAGGATAACTCTTCGATCTCAACTGACAAACCTGCCTAGCTAAAATGGCTACCGGCTCCTCCTCATAAGTCAGATCCTTGTCCAACTGGACACCGCTGAAGTCAAGAACATGATAAGGATCTGCATTGTACCTCCGGATCATAGATACATGAAACACTGGATGTACGGATGATAAATGTGGCGGCAAGGCAAGTCTGTAGGCCACCTCTCCTACCTTGTCCAAAATCTCAAATGGACCAATGTACCTAGGGCTCAAATTGCCCCTCTTCTCGAACCTCATCACGCCCTTCATAGGCGACACTCTAAGAAACACCTGATATCCTATCATGAAAGACAAATCTTGCACTCTGCGATCTGCATAACTCTTTTGCCTGGACTGAGATGTACGAAGTCTATCCTGAATAATCTTCACATTGTCCAAGGCATCCTGGACTAACTCAAAATCCAACAGTCTAGCTTCTCCCGGCTCAAACCATCCAAGTGGAGACCGACACCGTCTACCATACAACGCCTCATACGGAGCCATCTGAATGCTCGAATGATAATTGTTGTTGTAGGCGAACTATGCTAAAGGCAAGAACTGATCCCATGATCCACCAAAATCAATAACACAAGCTCGCAACTTATCCTCCAAAATCTGAATAGTACGCTCGGACTGTCTGTCCGTCTGAGGATGAAATGTTGTTCTCAACTTAATCTGTATGCCCAACTCTCGCTGAAATACTCTCTAGAAATGGGAGGTAAACTGAGTACCTCGGTATAATATAATAGATAAGGGCACACCGTGCAATCTGACAATATCTCTCATGTAGATCTTTGCCAACTTCTCCACTGAATATGAAACTAACACAGGAATGAAATGTGCTGACTTGGTCAGCCTATCCACAACCACCCTTACTGCATCAACCATCCTCTGAGTCCGTGGAAGCCCAACTATAAAATCCATCGTGATACGCTCCCACTTCCACTCGGGAAGCTGAATCTGCTGCATCAAACCACCGGGTCTCTGGTGCTCATACTTAACCTGCTGACAACTTAGGCACCGAGCTACATAAGCTACAATATCCTTCTTTATCCTACGCCACCAATAATGCTGCCGCAAGTCCAGGTACATCTTTGCGGCGCCCGGATGAATGGAATACCGGTAACTATGGGCCTCTCGTAGTATCAACTCACGAATGCCATCGACATCGGGTACACAAATACGACCCTGCATCCTCAAAACTCCATCGGCATCAACTGTGACCTGCTTGGCACGCACGTGCCGAACCGTATCTCTAAGAGCATATAAACAACGGTCATCATACTGGCACGAATACGATCACACAATGAAGAACGGGCGACGATATGGGCCAAAACACTGCCAGTCTCTGAAACCTCCAATCTCACCAATCGGTTGGCTAAAGCCTGAACATCCAAAGCAAGAGGTCACTCTCCGACTGACAAATAGGCAAGACTACCCATGCTGACTGACTTCCAGCTCAAAGCATCGGCCACCACGTTGGCCTTCCCCGGATGATAGAGAATACTAATATCATAATCCTTCAGCAACTCTAACCACCTTCTCTGCCTCATGTTCAACTCCTTTTGCTTAAACAAGTATTGCAAACTCTTGTGATCAGTGAATACCTCACATGGTACCCCATACAAATAGTGCCTCCAAATATTCAAGGCATGAACAATAGCTGCAAGCTCCAAGTCGTGAACTGGATAATTCTTCTCGTGTAACTTTAACTGACGAGATGCTTAGGCTATGACCTTGCCATGTTGCATCAATATCGCACCAAGCCCCACCCGCGAAGCATCACAATACACGGTATACAAACCTGAATCTGTGGGCAATACCAACACTGGTGTTGCGGTCAATGCCGTCTTGAGCTTCTGAAAGCTCGCCTCACACTCCTCAGACCATCTGAACTGAACACTCTTCTGTGTCAACTTGGTCATCGGGGCTGCGATAGATGAAAACCCCTCCACAAACCGGCGATAATAGCCCGCCAGGCCTAAGAAACTCCAAATCTCTGTGGCTGAAGTGGCCTAGGCCAATCTCTAACTATTGAAACCTTCTTCGGATCCACCTGAATTCCCTCGGCCGACACAACATAGCCCAAGGATGCCACAGAACTTAACCAGAACTAGCACTTAGAAAACTTGGCGTACAACTTCCTATCCCTCAGAGTCTGGAGGACAACCCGAAGATGTTGCTCATGCTCCTCTCACTACAAGAATATATCAAGATATCATCAATAAACACAATCACGAACGAGTCCACATAAGGCCTGAACACCCAATTCATCATCTCCATGAAAGCAGCGGGGGAATTCGTCAGACCAAACGACGTAACCAAAAACTCATAATGCCCATAACGAGTGCGAAAGGCCGTCTTATTAACATCCGACGCCCTGATCCTCAGCTGATGGTAACCAGATCTCGAGTCTATCTTGGAAAACACGGTAGTACCCTGAAGCTGATCAATTAAGTCATCAATCCTCGGCAAAGGATACTTATTCCTAATAGTAACTTCATCCAACTTCCGATAGTCAATACGCATCCTTATAGAGCCATCTTGTTTCTTGACAAACAACACTGGAGCACCCCAAGGAGAAACACTAGGCCTAATGAATCCTTTATCCAACAAATCCTGCGACTGCTCCTTTAATTTCTTCAACTCTGCTGATATCGATATATTCTACTTGAAGACCTCGCAATTATCTAAAATAACGTGTCCCATCTAACGACACTTGGGCGGGCACCTATCTTGTAGGTTAAGGCTCCATAATTTGCACGAATTGGCGAATTACGCGCAAATAGTTAATTAGTTTATTCATTATTTATTTACCTATTAATATTATTATTATTACTCTTATTTCGTACATAATTAATAAGTTTAACAAGCACGACTCCCTATCCGTACTAAAGTAAGGAAAGAAAACAAAACAAAAATTTAATTCACAAGGGAGAATTTTAAACACAAGAATTTCCATCACAAGGGTCTCGTCTTTACATAGCTCCCACTGCGGCTCGTAGCCCGGCTAAAACATACCAAATCATATTGACACGCGAGGATCTCGTCCTCAATCCTGAATCACAAGCAATATGCATGTCGTGCCAATCGAAACATTCCATTTCCTTCATTTAAATATTTCTCGTTAAGCCAAAATTCCAACACGTAATTGTAAACACAGTTATCCCCATATAATTTCTCAATACAGGTATTCACATAAGTAGATTTTTAGAGTTACGAAGCTCACCCGAAAGTGGAGCATATTAGAAGAATTTTATTAGATATGCATAACCGAATTAAGTTCAGAAAATCATTACTTATATTAATTAGAGATTGTCTTTTTAATGAAACCATTTAATGTAACGACTTCATCCATACCATAGAAAACATATCAACCAATTGGGTCTCCACTTCTAGGAATCTAACCTCCACTTTCGACATTCTGACTCCTTCTTCCCTAGGTGGTCATGTAGTTGAGTTGTAGCTACAATGTGGCACGTATCCTGAGTGCTCTGATGAAATATGACTCTCCCAAGTCTAGGACAATTTCTACCACTAGCCGACATAAGGTATCAACCTACCCTGAGTCGCCGAAATTCCCACGCTGAGTAGACTTTTTTAGAATTGTTGTTTGAATTACTCCTTTGGTACTGAAGTATAAGGTTATTAAAGAGGCAGACGTACCGAAATCCCCGGCCTTATTTCCTGCAAAATCCTCGGCCTTATACGTTCCAAGCCAAAACCGATATAACACTTGGCCTCGCAATCTATTCCTTGAAAGTGGACTTCCCCACGTGGCACGAAATCATAGGTCACAATACTTGTTAAACTTCACAGCTCATATAAATCAACTTCATTCCTTTACACTTATTCCCATGGTGTGCAATACTTCCTAGAAGCAGAACATGAAATCATGTGGGTCTTCAAAAGATATACCACTGAAACGGAGTGGAACTTTTTTGGTAACTTGCCCAACCTCAATAAACGGACTAGTGCATCCTGCAACCATGGAGTAGCTATAAATCCTTCTGGAATCTGATCTAGTCCACATATACTGACTGAGCTAGAACCTCCGCATCTAGATCCATTTGAGACCGTACAATAAGTGCTGATGTCCGAGATTTAGACTACACTCTGCTTCTTTATCTTCCCTTGATTGTAGCTGTCATTGGGCTTCATCTTTTGTCCGGTCGTACATGCTTCGCATGTTGTCAAGATTAGAAAGAGGACAAGAGTAGGCAAGTTCAATCATCAATGATAGAATAAATTCGCACGATGGAGATGAAGAAATGTGGAGTTATTCCTAACTTTGCAGCCTCTAGGGGATAAATACAGACGTCTCCGTACCGATATCTCAGACTCTACCAAGTTTGTCCGTGAGTTGTGAGACCTAAGCAACCTAGCGCACTGATACCAACTTGTCACGACCCGAAATCCAACCTTCAGGCTGTGACTGCATCTAACGTTGAACCCGCTAGACAAGCCAACGTGTAAAATTACACTATCATCTTATATACAGAATTAACAGAAATAACTAGAAACAATTTATAATTTTTAACAACAAAAGTAGATAGATTTCGTGACTAAGTGATGATAACAAAATACAATCTGTTGCAACAATCCCAGAACCTGGAGTCACTAACTCACGAACTGTCTATAAGATTGCTACATACAAAGTCTGAAGAAAATAATACATGAATTGTCTCAGAAACTAGGAGATAAACAAGACAGGATGGGAAAAATAGGGATAAAGGAGACGCCAAGGCCCACGAACGTCTGCAAGTCTACCTCGGAATCTCCGAGGTGGACTGAAGGATACTCCCTCTAACAGTGTCCACTGGGTCCTGCTGCGGGATCTGCACAACATAAAGAAGTGCAGGTGTCGCATCAGTACAACCGACCCCATGTACTAAGTAAGTGCCGAGCCTAACCTCGACTGAAGTAGTGACGAGGCTAGACTTGACAACGATAATCTACATGTACAGTTCTACAAGATATAGCACAGACAAACGTAGAAATAACCAGATAAGCATGGGATACGAGAGCAGTTAATGGGGGTAACAAGTGAGAAATAAGAACAATTAATTAACACATAGGAGAAAGCAAGAGAGCAATATTAACAAGAATGCTAATGTAACAAGTATAAATGCGAGCAATGTATGTAATGGCACGGCATCACCCTCGTGCGTTTACTCTCTTTCTCACCATGCAATGTATAATGTGAGGCAATATAAATCATGGCACGGCATTACCCTTCGTGCTTGTAATCAATGTAAATCATGGCATGACATTAACCTTCGTGCTTATAATAAATGTAAATCAAATATCATGGCACGGCATCACCCTTCGTGCTTTACACTCTTTCTCACTATGCAATGTAATCAAATATCATGGCACGACATCTCCCTTCGTGCTTCACACTCTTTCTCACTATGCAATGTAATTAAATATCATGGCATGGCATCACCCTTCGTGCGTTACATTCTTCCTCACCAAACAATGACATATAAAATGGCAAGGAATACAACATAGTGGAAATACAGTTCAATATCACCCGGCAAGGGGAAAACGTCAATCAATTTCACAACAAGTGCCCGACAAGGGTCTCAGCTATAACCATTCATTCCAAATATATCCTTAACAGTTGGGTTTTCAATCAAACCAATATATCATAATTTCATCAACCAAGATTTCCAGCAACAACGGCTTCCAAGTAGAGACAAGTTCATAATATAACGATCATGGAAGTAATAACAAGATTTTTATCAAAAATAGACTCACGGCCATGCTTGACACAAAATGCATAGGTACTCGTCACCTTACCTATGCGTTGAACATGATAAACACTTAGCACATAGCATACAATACCTATTCCCTCACCAAAGTTAGGAAAGACACTTACCTCGGGTCCAAAACTAGTAATCAAGCCTCTAATACCACCTTTCCTTTAGAATCCGACTCTGAAACGATAATATCTAGGCATAATTAACTCAATAATATCAATAATGACTCATTAACACGGTCCCATAGCCTAATTATACAATTTCTAGCATTCTTCAAAAAATACCAAAATTCGACCCCGAGCCCACTTGGTCCAAACACGAGGCTCGGACCAAAATTCGTTCACCCATATCCTCACGAGTTAGAATATATAATTTGTTTTGAAATCCGACCCCAAATTGGGGTTGAATTACCCAAATTTCCCAAAAACCTAACTCTACCCAAAACCCCTAATTTCTACTTTGTTTCCATGATTTTTGACCTAGATTCTAGTGTTTGATGAAGGAAAACGGAACAATTAGGATCTAGGGTCACTTACCCAAGTGGTTATGGAGGGAAACTAGCTTGGAGGTCGTCAATGGGGCTTTGGAGAAAAAGGAGTTGATGAAGAAGTGGAAATCCCGAAATAACATTTTGTTTTTGACTTAAGAAAATAACGGGCAATAATACTCTCTGCGATCGTAGAAGGGGAGTTGCGATCGCAGAAGAGAACTTGGCTGACCCTATGCGATCGCAGGAGGGCTTATGCGATCGCGGAACACTGAGACCTTACCCTATGAGATCGCGGGTCCCTACACGCGACCGCACTGAATCAACTACCCCCAGCCCCCAGCCTACCTAATGCACTATGCGATCTTGGAGGCTGCTATGCGATCGCGGAGGCTGCTATGCGATCGCATAGTGTAACAGACTACTCCCCAGGCATGAAGCTATGCGATCGCGGACCAATCAATGCGATCGCATAGAGTAAAGGAACAAACACCAGAAAAATGCAAATACACCAGATTTTTCCAACTTTTCACACCCCGTTAGCTACCCGAGCCCTCGGTTCTCAAAACCAAAAACACACACGACTCCCAAAATATCCTACAAACTTATACAAGCTTTTAATTCACCAAATTATCATCAAAATCAATGAATTCAACCTTAAAACTCATAGAATTTCCTTAAAATCTCATAAAGCTTAATTATTCCGATTTTGATCCGAAACACGTCATTTCAAGTTCGTTTTACACCAAATTTCACAGATAAGTCACATAACATATATTAAACCTGTTCCGGGCTCCGGAACCATAATACGGACCCAGTAACACGGTTTTCACATCAATTATCATTTTCAAAAACCATTATTATTTTTAGAAAAAAGAAATTCTTTAAAAATTCATTTCTTGGGCTTGGGACCTCGGAATTCGATTCCGGACATACGCCCGAGTCTCATATTATTCTACGGACCCTCTGGGACCGTCAAATCATGGGTCCGGGTCTGTTTACCAAAAATGTTGACCAAAGTTAACTATATTCCATTAATTATTATAAAATTCCATTTTTATCATGTTTTCACATAAAAGCTTCCCGGCAACACGCCCAGGATGCACACGCATATCGAGGTGAGATTAACGGAGGCTTTCGGGGTCTCGGAACACAGATTTAACTAAATTTACTTAGGATGACCTTTCGGGTCATCACAAATTATCTGATCATCTTCCACGCGAATCTTTGACTCGTACCTGTTATGAACATCTGCCCATGTTGTTGCTTGAAATTCCAACAAACTCTCCTTCAAGTTCCTTGAGGCATCATGTCTTAAGGGATTTAGACCCTTTGTAAATTCTTCTGACTCCCAATCATCCGATACTGCCGGCAATAGTATTCTCTCCCTTTAGAATCGGATTACGAACTCTTGTAGCATCTTTGAGTCTCCTTGAGCGATTATGAAAATATCTGATTTTCCAGCTTGAACTTTCCTTGCTCTAACATGAGCTTTAATGGAGGAATCTACAAGAATTTCAAAATAATTAATTGAGTGTTCAGGTAAAAGTGAATACCATGTTAAAGTCACTTTTGTTAGGTTTTCGCCAAATTTCTTTAACAAGACTGATCCGTTCTCATGTGGAGCCCAAACATTTTCCTTCACAGATGTAGTGTAAGTTATAATGTGTTCACGTGGATCCGATATTTAATACGCTCAAATTACACTTTAATAAATAGTGTAAAGTAGTCGATGTCAAATATTATAACCTAACTAGGTTGGGGTCGAATCCCACAGGGAATAGGCGTGAAAAGATTACTTGAATAGTGTGAATCTTAACTTAAATCGTGATTCCATTCCGCTATCTTGAAAGGAGTGTTGTAATAGAGTAAAGTAAAAACAAGTATGATTATTGTAACGACCCGGTCCGTCGTTACGTAAAACCTGCATTATAATTATTGTTACTGACTTAGCTTAGGTTGATTAATCCATTATCAATGTGTTAGAGTTGATAGGCTTGAAATCGGGATGGTTAAATGAGAATTTAGTCACTTCGTCTTTAAAAATACCCTTGAAATGGGAAAAGTCAACTGAGAGTTGACTTATTGGTAAATGACCTCGAAATGTAAATTTGATGGCTAGGATAGCTTCATTAGGTGATTTTTGACTTAGGAGTATGTCCGGAATAATTTTGTGATGCCCGGTGTAGAATTAGGCTTGAAATGGCGAAAGATAGTTTTTGGCGATTTCTGGTCGAAAGTGGAAAATAGGCTATCGGGGTAGGAATTGAATTTCGATAGTTGGAACAGGTTCGTAATGTCATTTTGGACTTGTCTGCAAAATTTCAGGTCAATCAGAGTTGATTTGGATAGTTTCGGCATCATTGGTGGATTTTAGAAATATCAAAGTTCTTAGGCTTGAATCCGATGTGAATTTGGTACTTTGATGTTAGTTTGGTGTTTTGAGAGTGAAACTAAGTTTGAATGATGTTATGGGATATGTTGGTAAGTTTGGTTGGGGTCCCGAGGGGCTCGGGATGTAATACGGGTGCTTAACGGAGGTTTGAACATGGAAATTGTAGCAATACAGTCGCTGGTGCTGGTGTAACCGCACCTGCGGAAGTTTGACCGTAGGTGAGGGCTCGCAGGTGTGGGCAGTGGTTTGCAGGTGCGGAGAGGTCACATGTGCAGTAAGGGGACCGCAGGAGCTGTCTCGCAGGTGCGGTTAAGTGGGTCGCAGGTGCGGAAACCCTGGGCAAAAATATAAATTAAACCCTCCGCGACTTAAACCCTTTTTACACCATTTTTGTATGGACAAAGAGCTTTTGAGGCGATTTTTGAAAGGAAAATCCTTGTTCTTCATAGAGGTAAGTGTTTTGGTCATTAAAACTCGATTATGGATGATTATAGAACATAAAACCAGTGTAAATTCATGAAAAATCAATAGAAAAATTGGGTTTTTGGGCTTGAGATTATGAGACCTTTAAAGGTCGATTTGAGGGGTCAAACGAACTCCGATTTTGGTGTTCTTTATATGTACGGACTCGTGATAGGATGACGAACTCTTTTCTGTAAAAAATTCTGAGTTTCGAGACGCGGGCTCGGAGGTCGGGTTTTGACCAATTTCGGATTTTTGAGCTAAATTTGATATCGTTATATTGGAATTCGTTCCTTAAGCATATATTGATGATAAAAATCTGAACTTGGTAGATTTGGATCCTTCGGAGGTTGATTCGAGAGGCAAGCGTGTTGTGGAATAGTTCCGGACTAGGTTTGAGGTAAGTAATGTCTTTAAATCATGTCCTGAGGGTATGAAACCCCGGACTATGCACCCTTTCACGGGTTTTGAAATGAAAAGGTGGAAACTTTGGAAATATATTTCCTATTAGGTGACTATTGAGTTGCGAAACCGATTTTTAAGCCTTTGCTTAATTAATATATTTTATTATGATATGATTTGGGCTGTAAGCCGTGTTTGGGGCCTAGTGCCGACTTGTTTACCCCTTCGGGGGTTGTGTTTACTATATTTTCCTCACTGATATGCTATGATTTTACTCTCATTCTTTTCCTGATAAATTGTTTTGACACTCAGAGTATTTTGATACTATTTATTGAAAAATGAAACACTATTTTGGGTCGAGAACCCGATATGTTTATGGCCTAAGGGAAAATTGAGAGTGTCTGACTGAGTGGTGAGGAGGCTTTCAGGCCTCAAGAGTGTGGTAAGGAGGCTTTCAGGCCTCAGGAGTGTGGTGAGGAGGCTTTCAGGCCTCAGGAGAGTGGTGAGGAGGCTTTCGGGCCTTATGTCATTATTGCGCTTGGTTTGTAGGAGCCCCTCCGGAGTCTGTACACACCCCTAGTGAGCGCCGGTACCGATTGAGTGATGATGATTGCCCGCGGGGCTGATACTAAGTGATGATTGATACTGAGTGATGATCGATATTGAGTGATTGAAGTAATGCGTGAGGGAAACTTTTATGAGAAATGATTTTGGTCCGAGGGGCAGATTTATGATGATATTACTAAGTTTTCGAACTATGATTTACTTCATTTTCAAACTGGTTTTACTGAGAATTTTACTGAAATATACTGATATTGCACTTGTTTTCAAGGGATTTCTGGAAACTGATTTCGAACTTATTATTTGATGAATACTACATGGTGACTTGGTGTTTTACTAGTTTTGTACATCTGTGTATTTGTACTGTGTGTTTTATAATTCTCAAACTGTGATTTATTTTCATTACTACTGAGTTGGCATACTCATAAAGACTCCCTATGCCTCTGTGCACAGATTCAGGTACTGATTTGGAGCAGTAGCTGCCCTGTTCGTTAGCAGCAGCTTTAAGGGATTTTGAGGTAGCTGTCCAGCGTCCACAATTTCTCCACTTCCCTTCCTTATTTAATTTTAGCATTTGAGTCAGAGACATATATTATAGTTTTTGCATAGTTAGACTTATATATCCTTAGATGCTCATGACTATTGACTCCAGTTCTTGGGAGGCTTGTTTAGACTTAATTATATTATTTGATGCTATGGTTGCATGCTTATTATTGAATTGTGAACTCTTATAATTGAACAAAAGCGTAGTAATGTGATGATTGGCTAGCCTAGTTCCACAATAGGCGCCATCATGGCCTATTAGGATTTGGGGTCGTGACAAGTTGGTATCAGAGCTCTAGGTTACATAGGACTCAACGGTCACGAGCAGGTTCAGTAGAGTCTTGCGGATCGGTACGAAGACGTCTGTACTTATCTTCGAGAGGCTACAGAACTTTTAGGAAACATCTCAATTTCTTGAACTCTTTTGTGCCAATCTATTGATTCTTGAAATCTAAACTTACGTTGTTTCATTCTCTCACAGATGGTGAGGACACGCAATACCGATCAGGGTGACCAGACACCAGCCAAACCCACAAGGGGTCGAGGCCGTGCTAGAGGTAGGGGACCATCCCACGAAGCAGCCGGGGTAGTACCACAGGATCCCCCTATTGTTCAGGATCAGGTTCCCGCCGATGGTGCTCCAGCGGGATAGGCTCAGGCACCGGCAGTGCCTATTGTTATTCCGGGTCTTCAAGAGACCCTGGCGCATATATTGATGGTGTGTTCCAATTTAGCTCAAGAAGTGGCCATGACCACTACTGCCAATGCAGCTCAAGCCGGGGGAGGCAATCAGACTCTAGCTGTCAGGGCACCTGAGCCAGTTGTACGGGGTATTCAGGCACCGAGAGCAGCCCCAGATCAGCCAGTTGCTCCAGTTCAGGATTATGTGGTCCCTATTATGCCTGAGGATGAGCAACGTAGGTTTGAGAGATTCAGCAGACTTCAGCCTCCGACCTTCAGCAGTACAGAGGGCGAGGACGCCCAAGGTTTTCTTGATAAATGTCAGAAGATGCTTCGTACTGCGGGTATTTTGGAGACCAACGGAATTTCATTTGTTACTTATCAGTTTGCTGGTATTGCATTTACTTGGTGGGAATCATTCGAGAGGCGTAGGCTAGTTGATTCAGCACCTCTCACCTGGCAGCAGTTCTCCATGATCCTTTTGGAGAAATATGTTCCTCAGTCCCACAGAGAGGAGCAGCGCATGCAGTTTGAGAAGCTGCGCTAAGGAGAATTATTAGTCATCCAATATGAGATGAGGTATTCTAAGTTAGCCAGACATGCTTCGGAGTTAGTCCCCACTGACAGGGAGCGTATCAGGAGATTTGTTGATGGTCTCACGTATCAGCTTCGGATTTTGATAACTAGAGAGAGGGTGTCTGGAGCCATATTTGAGCAGGTTATTGATATAGCTCGGGATATTGAGTCGGTTCGCAGGCAGGAGTGTGAGGAGAGAGAGGCTAAGAGGCCTCGGAGTTCATGTAATTTCAGTGGTGCTCCTCCTAGAGGGCAATTTTAGCCTAGCAGAGGTCGTCTATTTAGACCTTCATAGCCAGCCCGCCTAACTTACAGTGGTGTATCGTCGGGGCAGGGTCCTCGCAATTCTCATTAGGGACGTTCAACTTTTAGTGCCCTCCCAGCTCAGAGCTCCGCCCGAGCATCATCCTATCAGGGCTCTTCTATGCATGTTTCGTCTGGTGATCATTAGGGTGGTAGAGGTTCTCGTCATTTTTCATCTCCTGCTTCAGGTAGTTGTTATGAGTGTGGAGAGTTCGGACATGGGTGAAGGCATTTTCCCCTTCGTCCTAGTAGTTCATCCCAGCATAGGGTTCATCCCTCGGCTTTAGCCCCAGTTGCTTCACCACCTACCCAGGCCGCTAGGGGTGGTGGTCAGGCAGCTAGAGGCCATCCTAGAGGGGGAGGTCGAGCAGGTGGAGGCCAGCCACATATTTATGCACTTTAGGCTAGGCCTAATGCTATGGCGTCAGATGCACTGATTACAGGTACTATTTTAGTTTGTCACAGTGATGCTTTGGCTTTATTTCACCCTGGTTCCACGTACTCTTATGCCTCATCCTATTTTGATCATTTTTTGAATATGCTCCGTGAGTCTCTAGTTACGTCTGCTCATGTTTCTACTCTGGTGGATGATGTTATTGTTGTGGACCGTGTGTATCTGTCGTGTCTTATATCTATTGGGGGTCTGGAGACCCGATTGGACTTGATGTTACTCAGTATGGTTGATTTGGATGTAATTCTGGGCATGGATTGGTTGTCCCCATGTCATGCGATTCTTTATTGTCACGCTAAGACTGTTACCTTAGCTATGCCCGATGTTCCGAGAGTTGAGTGGAGGGGGTCTATAGAGCATGTGCCTAGCAGAGTGATCTCTTATTTGAAAGCTCAGCGTATGGTAGAGAAAGGGTGTGAATCTTATCTTTCTTTTGTGAGGGATGTTAGTAGTGAGACTCCTTCTGTTGATTTCGTTCCCGTAGTCCGTGATTTTCTTGATGTATTCCCTGCAGACCTGCCAGGCATGCCACCTGACAGGGATATTGATTTTGGTATTGACTTGGTTCCCGACACTCAGCCCATTTCTATTCCACCTTACCGCATGGCGCCTGCGGAGTTGAAAGAATTGAAAGAGAAACTTCAGGAACTCTTAGATAAGGGGTTCATCCGGCCTAGTGTGTCGCCTTGGGGTGCGCCGGTGTTGTTTGTGAAAAAGAAGGATGGTTCCATGCGTATGTGTATTGATTATAGACAGCTGAATAAGGTTGCGGTGAAGAACCGTTATCCTTTGCCTCGTATTGATGACTTATTTTATCAGCTTCAGGGAGCTAAGGTATTCTCCAAGATCGACTTGAGGTCCGGGTATCATCAGCTGAAGATTCGGGATTCTGACATTCCGAAGACTGCTTTCAGGACCAGATACGGTCATTATGAGTTTCTGGTTATGTCATTTGGGCTGACGAATACCCCAGCCATGTACATGCAATTGATGAATAGTGTGTTTCAGCCTTACCTTGATTCGTTCGTCATTGTGTTCATTGATGATATCCTGGTTTATTCTCGTAGCCACGAAGAGCATGCTCATCACTTGAGAATTGTGTTACAAAGGTTGAGAGAGGAGAAGCTTTATTCAAAATTCTCTAAGTGTGAGTTTTGGCTTGGTTCGATAGCATTCTTGGGGAACGTGGTGTCTAGTGAGGGTATTCAGGTTGATCCGAAGAAGATTGAGGCGGTGTAGAGTTGGCTCAGACCGTCTTCAACTACAGAAATTCGGAGTTTCCTCGGTTTGTCGGGTTACTACCGTCGCTTTGTGGAAGGATTCTCTTCTATTGCTTCACCTCTGACAAAATTGACACAGAAGGGTGTTCTATTTAGATGGTCCGATGAATGTGAGGAGAGCTTTCAAAAGATCAAGTCGGCATTGACTACATCTCCGGTGTTGGTTCTGCCTACTGGTTCGGGTTCTTATACGGTTTATTGTGATGCTTCTAGAGTTGGCTTGGGAGCGGTGTCGATGCAGGACGGTAGGGTGATTGCCTACGCGTCGAGACAGTTGAAGGTGCACGAGAAGAATTATCCAATGCACGATCTTGAGTTAGCTGCCATTGTTCATGCCTTAAATATTTGGCAGAATTATTTGTATGGGTTACCGTGTGAGATTTTCACCCATCATCGTAGTTTGCAGCATCTGCTGAGGCAGAAGGACTTGAATTTGAGGCAGAGGAGATGGTTAGAGCTTCTCAAGGACTATGACTTGACTATTTTGTACCATCCGGGGAAGGCCAACGTGGTGGCTGATGCCTTGAGTCGAAGAGCCGAGAGTTTGGGAAGTCTAGTTTACCTTTCAGCAGTAGAGCGACCTTTAGCCCTTGATGTTCAGGCTTTAGCGGGTCCGTTAGTGAGATTGGATTTGTCAGATCCTCCATGGGTGGTAGCTAGCATGGCTTCTCGGTCTTCTTTATTTGAGCAGATCAAAGCTCGGCAATATGATGACCGACACTTATTAGTTCTTCAGGATAGAGTTCGTCAGGGTGATGCCAGAGACGTGACTATTGGTGATGAAGGAGTTATGAGGATGCATGGCCGTATTTGCGTGCCCAATGTAAAGGGTATTCGAGAGATGATATTAGTAGAGGCTCACAGCTCGCGGTATTCTATTCATCCGGGTGTCGCGAAGATGTATTAGGTTTTGAGACAACACTATTGGTAGAGGCGGATGAAGAGAGATATTGTTGAGTATGTAGCACGATGTCTCAACTGCCAGCAGGTCAAGTATGAGCACCAGAGACCAGGTGGTTTGCTTCAGAGGTTAGATATTCCAGAGTGGAAATGGGAGAGAATTACTATGGACTTCATAGTTGGGCTTCCACGGACTTCGAAGGGTTTTGATGCTATTTGGGTCATTGTAGATAGATTGACCAAGTCCGCACATTTCATTCCTGTCAGTACTACTTATACTTCAGATCGGTTAGCTGGTATTTACATTAAGGAGATTGTCCGATTGCATGGAGTTCCGGCTTCTATCATTTCTGATAGAGGTACACAGTTCACGTCTCAGTTTTGGAGGGCCGTACAGAAAGGTATGGGTACTAATGTAGAGTTGAGCACTGCATTTCATCCCCAGACCGACGGGCAGTCGAAACGGACTATTCAGATTTTGGAGGATATGTTACGGGCTTGTGTGATTGATTTTGGTGGTTCGTGGGATCAATTTCTTCAATTAGCGGAGTTTGCATATAATAACAGCTATCAGTCCAGTATTCAGATGGCCCCGTATGAGGCTTTATATGGTAGGAGGTGCAGATCTGTGGTTGGTTGGTTCGAGCCTGGTGAGGCTAAGTTATTGGGTACATATTTGATTGAGGATGCGTTGGAGAAGGTGAAGTTGATTCAGGAGCGATTTCGCACGGCGCAGTCTCGGCAGAAGAGTTATGCGGACCGGAAGGTTCGGGATGTGTCAATTATGGAAGGAGATAAAGTACTGCTGAAGGTGTCACCCATGAAGGGTGTTATGAGCTTCGAAAAGAGAGGAAAGTTGAGTCCGCGGTTCATTGGTCCTTTTGAGCTGCTTCAGAAGGTTGGACAGGTGGCTTATAGACTTGCCTTGCACCCCAGCTTGTCGAGTGCTCACCCGGTGTTTCATGTGTCGTTGCTCAGAAAATATGTTGGTGACCCGTCTCATGTGTTAAATTTCAGCACAGTTCAACTCAAGGGGGATATGTCATATGAGGTGGAGCCAGTAGCAATTTTAGCTCGTGAGGTCAGAAAATTGAGGTCCAAGAATATAGCTTCAGTGAAAGTACAATGGAGAGGTCAGCCACTGGAGGAGGCTACTTGGGAGACCGAGCGGGAGATGCAGAGCAAGTACCCTCACTTGTTTGAGACTCCAGGTATGTTTCTAGACCCGTTCGAGGACGAACGTTTGTTTAAGAGGGGGAGAATGTAACGACCCGATCCGTCATTACGTAAAACCTGCATTATAATTACTGTTACTAACTTAGCTTAGGTTGATTAATCCTTTATCGATGTGTTAGAGTTGATAGGCTTGAAATCGGGATGGTTAAATGAGAATTTAGTCACTTAGTCTTTAAAAATAGCCTTGAAATGGGAAAAGTCAACTAAGAGTTGACTTATTGATAAACGACCTCGGATTGCGAATTTTATGGCTCGGATAGCTTTGTTAGGTGATTTGGGACTCAAGAGTGTGTCCGGAATAATTTTGTGATGCCCGGTGTAGAATTAGGCTTGAAATGGCGAAAGATAGTTTTTGGCGATTTCTGGTCGACAAGGGAAAATAGGCTATCGGGGTCGGAATGGAATTCTGACAGTTGAAACAGGTTCGTAATGTCATTTTGGACTTGTCTGCAAAATTTCAGGTCCATCGGAGTTGATTTGGATAGTTTCAGCATAATTGGTGGATTTTAGAAATATCAAAGTTCTTAGGCTTGAATCCGATGTGAATTTGGTGCTTTGATGTAAGTTTGGTATTTTGAGAGTGCAACTAAGTTTGAATGATGTTATGGGATATGTTGGTAAGTTTGGTTGGGGTCCCGAGGGGCTCGGGATGTAATTCGGGTGCTTAACGGAGGTTTGAACTTGGAAATTGCAGCAATATAGTTGTTGGTGCTGGTGTAACCGCACCTGCAGAAGATTGACCGCATGTGCGGGCAGTGGGTCGCAGGTGCGGAGAGGTCGCAGGTGCGGTTAAGTGGGTCGCAGGTGCGGAAACCTTGGGCAAAAATATAAATTAAACCCTTCGCGACTTAAACCCTTTTTATACCATTTTTGTACGGACAAAGAGCTTTTAAGGCGATTTTTGAAGGGGGGAATCCTTGTTCTTCATAGAGGAAAGTGTTTTTGTCATTAAAACTCGATTATGGGTGATTATAGAACATAAAACCAGTGTAAATTCATGGAAAATCAATAGAAAAATTGGGTTTTTGGGCTTGAGATTATGAGACTTTTAAAGGTCGATTTGAGGGGCCAAACGAACTCCGATTTTGGTGTTCTTTATATGTACGGACTCGTGAGAGGATGAAGAACACTTTGTATAAAATTTTCTGAGTTTCGGGATGCGGGCCCAGGGGTCGGGTTTTGACGGTTTCGGATTTGTGAGCTAAATTTGATATCTTTATATTGGAATTCGTTCCTTAAGCATATATTGATGATACAAATCTGAACTTGGTAGATTTGGATCCTTTGGAGGTTTATTCGAGGAGCAAGCGTGTTGTGGAATAGTTCCGGACTAGTTTTGAGGTAAGTAATGTCTTTAAATCCTGTCCTGAGGGTATGAAACCCCGGACTATGCACCCTTTCACGGGTTTTGAAATGAAAAGGTGGAAACTTTGGAAACATATTTCCTATTAGGCGACTATTGAGTTGCGAAACCGATTTTTAAGCCTTTGCTTAATTAGTATATTTTATTATGATATGATTTGGGCTGTAAGCCGTGTTTGGGGCCTAGTGCCGACTTGTTTACCCCTTCGGAGGTTGTGTTTACTATAATTTCCTCACTGATATGCTATGATTTTACACTCAGTCTTTTCCTGATAAATTGTTTTGACACTCAGAGTATTTTGATACTATTTATTGAAAAATGAAATAATGTTTTGGGTCGAGAACCCGGTATGTTTATGGCCTAAGGGCAAATTGAGAGTGTCTGACTGAGTGGTGAGGAGGCTTTCAGGCCTCAGGAGTGTGGTAAGGAGGCTTTCAGGACTCAGGAGTGTGGTGAGGAGGCTTTCAGGCCTCAGGAGAGTGGTGAGGAGGCTTTCGGGCCTTATGGTATTATTGCGCTTGGTCTCTAGGAGCCCCTCCGGTGTCTGTACACACCCCCAGTGAGCGCCGGCACCGATTGAGTTATGATGATTGCTCACGGGGCTGATACTGAGTGATGATTGATACTAAGTGATGATCGATATTGAGTGATTGAAGGAATGCCTGAGGGAATCTTTTATGAGAAATGATTTTGGCCCGAGTGGCATATATATTATGATTTTACTAAGTTTTCGAACTATGATTTACTTTGTTTTCAAACTGGTTTTACTGAGAATTTTATTGAAATATACTGATATTGCACTTGTTTTCAAGGGATTTCTGGAAACTGATTACGAACTTATTATTTGATGAATACTACATGGTGACTTGGTGTTTTACTGGTTTTGTAAAATTGTGTATCTATACTGTGTGTTTTATAATTCTCAGACTGTGATTTATTTTCATTACTACTGAGTTGGCGTACGCATAAAGACTCCCTGTGCCTCTGTGCACAGATTCAGTTACCGATTTGGAGCAGTAGCTGCCTTGTTCGTTAGCAGCATATTTATGGGATTTTGAGGTAGCTGTCCAACGTCCACAGCTTCTCCACTTCCCTTCCTTATTTAATTTAGCATTTGATTCTGAGACATATATTATAGTTTAAGCATAGTTAGACTTATTTATCCTTAGATGCTCATGACTATTGACTCCGGTTCTTGGGAGACTTGTTTAGGCTAATATGGGAACGCTAAAACTTAATTATATTATTTGATGCTATGGTTGCATGCTTATTATTGAATTGTGAACTCTTATAATTGAACAAAAGCGTAGTAATGTGATGGTTGGCTAGCCTAGTTCCACGATAGGCGCCATCCGGCCTGTTAGGATTTGGGGTAGTGACAATTTTATAAGATTGTAATTAATTTGATTAACTAAACCAAGGTTTTGTCCCCTTCAATGAAATGTAATTCTATTGGTGTTAATATGATATATTGCTAATGGAAGTTCCTTTAATATGCAAATGATTACTAATTGTCTACCCATCTAGTTGTTCCCCCTCCTCATCAGATTGGGAGGAGTACTCAACAACAGTGCAGGTGGTTTCCAGTCGTGGACGTTTTGCCTGTTGTGAATGGTGGCCGGCAGTGGCCCTTTTCTGTCTACGAGCGCATGGGGATCGACGTTGCAATAGCCTCTTTGGTGCCATTTCTGCAAAGAAACACTGTGTGAGCGATGGGCATAGCATATAAAGCAAAAGACCAAAAATTGAAAAAAAAACATATTATGCGATGGGTTATGCGGTTGCATAACCACTATGCGGACCGCAAACCCGTCGCATAATTGCATTACCTTAAAAAAGAATCAATTATGCGATAGGTTATGCGATCACATAACCATTATGTGGACCGCATACCTGCCGTATAATTGTATACTTATGTGGCCCAATAATTATGCGATCGCAAAATGGTTTATGCGATCGCATACTTGCCGCAAATTTCCCCCTCATTAACCCCCTCAATTGTTCTTTTATGATGTGGCTTTGCGGTTCGCATAACACATATGCAATCGCAAAAGCCACCGCATAACTGACTTTCACATGGTCAGTTAGGGCTCACTATGCGATGACTTTGCAGATCGCAAACCATTTATGCCTCCTGCAAAAGTCGTCTTCCCCATCGATTTTACCTACCCCTCACAAGATTTTCAACCTAATGCACTAAGGGGACCTCACTTCACTCTCACAGACCCCTACCCAGTGGTTTAGACTTCAATCAAGAATTTAGGGGTCTAAATTACAAACAAAAGAAACGAAAAGACAACAACGAAGAACAAAAACAACAACAAAAAAGTAACAGATAGGGAAAGGGGGAGAAAGTACATACCAGATGTAGAAAGATTAGTAGAAGATGATCTTTGAAATATAAGCACACTGGGTTTCGTTTTGATCGATCCTTGTTCTTGTTTCAAAATTCGATTTTTCCTTTCTCTTCTCTCTTTTTTTTTGTTTGAATTGTGCGATTAGTCGAGTGAGTGAGAGTGGGGTTGTGTGAGAACTAGGGCTTTTTACCTGGTTTATTTGCGGTGGAAAAGTGACCGCATAACACACTATGCAATCGCATAGGTGTTATGCGGTGGTCTTGAAGCTGGTTACTTACCTCTACGATGCGGTGCACTTTGCGGTCGCATAAGTGATATGCAGACCGCATAATGCACATCCTCACCGCATTTTTGCAAGCCAAACGTCTCAACTTTCTGTCCATGTTTGCGACCACTATGTGGTCCGCATAGTCATTATGCGACCGCATAGTTGCAGCAAACTCCCGTGAGTGACTTTTCTTTAATTTCTTTAATATTTTAACCCTGTTTTATGGTATTTGGGACCAACTACACTCTAACAAGCACGTCAATTTGCTCAATATAACCTACATAAACAAAAATAAAAATAAGAAACAAAAATAAAAATAAGAAACAAAAAAGAATGTTACCACACATGGGTTGCCTCCCATGAAGCACTTGATTTAACGTCGCAGCACGACGAAGTTGGCCCCTTTTGGGCTTACTCAGTTGTGGGGGATGTACCATATTTGAGTGAGAATTTCTCCACCAAGTGCTTGTCTCCAGTTGTGCCCAAGTAATGCTTAACCCGCTGGCCATTCACTTTGAAAATTTTGAGTCCATCCTCCGACTCTAATTCAACAGCTCCGAATGGAGACACATTTGCCACTTTGAATGGGCCAGACTATTTAGATTTGAGTTTGCCCAGAAATAACTTGAGTCTTGAATTGAAAATCAAGACCAAGTCACCCGATCTGAACTCCCGCTTCAAGATCTTCTTGTCATTGACAAACTTCATTCTTTTCCTGTACATGGTTGTACTCTCAAAGTCATGGAAGCGGAATTCTTCCATTTCGTTGAGTTGTGTCAATCTCAGATTAGCAGGCTCGGCCCAGTCAAGGTTCAACTTTTTCAAAGCCCACATGGCCTTGTGTTCCAGCTCCACGGGTAAATGACATGACTTGCCAAAGACTAACCGGTATGGTGAAGTTCCAATAGGAGTCTTGAACGTTGTGCGATAAGCCCACACCGCATCATCTAGCTTTCTTGACAAGTCGGTCCTGTTTGCATTGACAATTTTGGCTAGAATGTTCTTAATCTCCCTGTTGGAGACATCAACTTGGCCACTCGACTAAGGATGATACGGTGTGGCCACCTTGTGTCACGACCCGAAATCCCACCTTCAGGCCGTGATGACGTCTAACGTTGAACCTGCTAGACAAGCCAACGTTTTAAATGAATTGAAATATTAACAATTAAAAAACGCTAACTAGATAATCATGATTAAAAAAATACGGAAGCTTAATAGGTTCTAAAACTAAAATAGCCAATCTCGTAGAAATCCCTTTAAGTACAAAACCCAGAAATGGAGTCACAATCTCACGAACCAGACTAAGATTTGGCTAAAAACAACAGTCTGAAATAAAGTGGCACATCTGTCTTAAAATACGCAAAAGGACAAAAGGAAAGGATAGAAGGTGACGTCAGGGCCCACGAACGTCTGCGGATCTACCGCGATGTCGCATGCGTGGACCAAAGGATACTCCCTCTAACGGTTTCCACTGGGTCCGGCTGCGTAATCTGCACAACATAAAGAAGTGTAGGTGTAGCATCAGTACAACCGACCCCATGTACTGAGTAAGTGTCGAGCCTAACCTCGGCGAAGTAGTGACGAGGCTAGGACATAACCGCAATTAATACTTGCACAGTTCGATAATATCACAGGAAATACAGTTACGGGGAAGAACATGCTGGGGATAAAGGGGCAACAATTACTAACACGGTAGAATTAAGTAATAACTGAAATGTAGGAGTAAAACAGGAATTAACATCTCGAAATAAGTAAATATGCAGTAAAAAGGCACGGCATGTCCCCTCGTGCATAGCCTCACAATCACTCGGCACGGAATGTCCCCTCGTGCATAAATAATAAAATCACTCGGCACGGAGTGTCTCCTCGTGCATAAATAATAATCACTCAGCACGGAATGTCTCCTCGTGCATAACCTCACAATCACTCGGCACAGAATCTCCCCTCGTGCATAAATAATAATCACTCAGCACGGAATGTCCTCTCGTGCATAACCTCACCATCGCTCGGCAAGGAATGCCCCCTCGTGCATAATGAATATTACCGCAACAATTGATATGAAAGCTTAACAATAAGACATCTTAATGTATAGAAATAATCAACAAAACTTCTGTTGTCCCGGCAAGGGACTCAGCTATAACCAATCTTCACTCAGAAGTATAATTTCAATTTGTTTTGAAATCCGACCACAAAATGAGGTTGAATTCCTAAAAATTCTAAAAGCCCTAAATCTACTCCAAAGCCCCAACTTATACCTTTGAAAACCCTAGGATTCTTGTTGATAATTGATGAAAAACGTTAAAAAGTTGAAGGACATCAATTAGTGAACACTTACCTACGATTTGGGAAGAAAATCTCTTGAAATATTGCCCTAAGCCTTCTATTTTTGAGAGAAAGTTTGAAGAAGAACGTCTGAAATTATTTTTACAAGAACTTCACTGCTCGATCTTTCACCTGCGGTGCATTGGTCGCACCTGCGATCTCGTAGGTGTGGAATATTGATCGCACCTGTGGGAAAATGGCCAGGCCCACCAGTGGCCGCACCTGCGGAACCTTACCCGCTCCTGCAAGAGGGACCGCACCTGCGGACAAAACGTCGCGCCTGCGGTCTCGCACCTGCGGCACTAGGCTCACAGGTGCGGGCACACCAGAACTGGTGCACCAACAACGTTCCCTTGAGTCCAAACACTCCGGACACCTAACCGAAAAACCCCCCAGCCCTCGGTGCTCCACACCGAATATACACACGACTTCAACATCATCCTACAGACTTATTCGGGTAATAAATCCACCAAAATAACATCAAAAACAATGAATTAACCTCCCAAATCTATAGAATTTTCTCAAACTTCATAAACTTCTAAATTTCCCATTTTTGATCCGCTCAAACCAAGTCTGTTTCTTGTCAAATTTTACAGACAACTCCTAATAACCATATTAAACCTGTTCCGGGCTCCGGAACCATAATACGGGCCCGGTAACACGGTTTCACATCAAAGTTCATTTTCAAAAGTCTTTATAATTTATAGAAAACAATTTTTCTTTAAAAATTCATTTCTCGGACTTGAGACCTCGGAATTCGATTCCGGGCATACGCCCAAGTCCCATATTTTCCTACGGACCCTCCGGGACCGTCAAATCATAGGTCCGGGTCCATTTACCAGAAATGTTGACCAAAGTCAACTTTAATCAATTAATTATCATAGATTCAACTTTTAATAAATTTTCCACATGAAGGCTTCCCGGCTACGCGCCCGGGCTGCGCATGCACATCGAGGTGAGATAGACGTAGGCTTTCAAGGCATCGAAACACAGTTATAATTAAATTTACACAGGATGACTTTTTGTGTCATCACAATCTCCACCTCTAAAACAAACGTTCGTCCTCGAACGGACATAGAAAGGTACCTGAATCGGGGAAAAGATGGGGATATCGGCTCCACATATCGGACTCAGACTCCCAGGTAGCTGCCTCAACAGGCTGACCTCTCCACCGAACATGAACCGAAGGATAACTCTTCGATCTCAACTGTTAAACCTGTCGAGCTAATATGGCTACCGGCTCCTCCTCATAAGTCAAATCCTTGTCCAACTGGACAATGCTGAAGTCAAGTACATCAGATGGATCCGCAACATACCTCCGGAGCATAGATACATGAAACACCGGGTGCACGGCTGATAAACTCAGTGGCAAGGAAAGTCTGTAGGCCACCTCTCTCACCTTATCTAAAATATCAAATGGACCAATGTACCTATGGCTCAACTTGCCCTTCTTTCCGAACCTCATCACGCCCTTCATGGGTGACACTCGAAGAAATACCAGGTCTCCTACCATAAAGGCCAAATCTTGAACTCTACTATCTGCAAAACTCTTCTACCTGGCCTGAGCTGTACGAAATCTACCCTGAATGATCTTCACCTTGTCCAAGGCATCCTGGACTAACTCAGAACCCAATAATCTAGCCTCTCATGGCTCAAACCATTCGAATAGGGACCGACACCGTCTACCATACAACGCCTCATACAGAGCCATCTGAATGCTAAACACATAGCTGTTGTTTTAGGCAAACTCAGCTAAAGGCAAGAACTGATCCCATGAACCTCCAAAGTCAATGACACAAGCACGCAACATATCCTCCAAAATCTGAATAGTACGCTCAAACTGTCCGTCCGTCTGAGGATGAAACGCTGTGCTCAAATCAACTCGTGTGCCCAACTCAAGCTGAAATACTCTCCAGAAATAGGAGGTAAACTGAGTACCTCGGTCATATATAACGGACACGGGCACACTATGCAATCGAACAATCTCCCTCATATAGATCTTTGCCAACTTCTCTAAAGAATACGAAACTGATACAGGAATGAAGTGTGCTGACTTGGTCAACCTATCCACAATAACCCACACCGCATCAAACATCCTCTGAGTCCGTGGGAGTCCAACTACAAAATCCATGGTGATACGCTCCCACTTCCACTCGGGTAGCTAAATCTGCTGCATCAAACCACTGGGTCTCTGGTGTTCGTACTTAACCTGCTGACAGTTCAAGCACCGAGCTACATAAGCTACAATATCCTTCTTCATCCTCCGCCACCAGTAATGCTGCCGTAAGTCCTGGTACATCTTTGCGGCGCCCGAATGAATTGAATACCGGGAACTATGGGCCTCCTGTAATATCAACTCATTAATACCATCAACATCAGGTACAGAAATACGACACTGCATCCTTAGAACTCCCTCATCATCAACTGTGACCTATTTGGCACCTCCGTGCCGAACCGTATCTCTAAGAAAACATAAATGACGATCATCATACTGCCTGGCCAGAACACAATCATACAGTGAAGAACGGGCCACGGTATGGGCCAAAACACCGCCAGTCTCAGAAACCTCAAATCTCACAAATCGGTTGGCCAAAGCCTGAACATCCAAAGCAAGAGCTCGCTCTCCGGCTGACAAATAAGCAAGACTACCCATACTGGTTGACTTCCGGCTCAAAGCATCGGCCACCACATTGGCCTTCCCCGAGTGATAAAGAATTGTAATATCATAATCCTTCAACAACTCTAACCACCTTCTCTGCCTCATGTTCAATTCCTTTTGCTTGAACAGATACTGCAAACTCTTGTGATCCGTGAACACCTCACATGGCACACCATGCAGGTAATGCCTCCAGATCTTCAATGCATGAATAATAGCTGCTAACTCCAAATCATGGACGGGATAATTCTTCTCATGAACCTTCAACTGACGAGAAGCATAGGCTATGGCCTTGCCATCCTGCATCAACACTTCACAAAGCCCAACCCGTGAAGCATCACAATACACGGTATACAGTCCTAAACCTGTGGGCAAAACTAACATCGGTGTCGTGGTCAAGGCTGTCTTGAGCTTCTGAAAGCTCGCCTCACACTCATCCGACCACCTGAACTGGGCACTCTTCTGGGTCAACCTGGTCATCGGGGCTGTTATAGATGAAAAGCCTTCCATAAATTGGCGATAATAACCTGCTAAGCCCAAGAAGCTCCAAATCTCTGTAGCTGAAGTGGGTCTAGGCCAATCTCTAACTGCTGAAATCTTCTTGGGATCCACCTGAATACTCTTTGCCGACACAACATGGCCCAGAAATACCACTGAACTCAACCAAAACTCACACTTGGAAAATTTGGCATACAACTGCTTGTCCCTCAGAGTCTGGAGCACCAATCGAAGGTGCTGCTCATGCTCCTCTCCGCTGCGGGAGTAAATCAAGATATCATCAATAAACACAATCACAAATGAGTTCAAATATGGCCTGAACACATGGTTCATCAACTCCAAAAAAGCTGCAGGGGCATTTGTCAACCCAAATGACATCACCAAGAACTCATAATGCCCATAACGAGTGCGAAAAGCCATCTTAGGGACATCCGATGCCCTAATCCTCAGCTGATGGTAACCAGATCTCAAATCTATCTTGGAAAACACTCTGGCACCCTGAAGCTGGTCAAATAGATCATCAATCCTCGGCAAAGGATACTTATTCTTGATAGTAACATTGTTCAACTGGCGGTATCCAATACACATCCTCATCGAGCCATCTTTCTTCTTAACAAACAACACTAGGGAACCCCAAGGAGAAACACTAGGTCTAATGAAGCCTTTATCCAACAAATCCTGCAACTGATCCTTCAACTCCTTCAACTCTGGCGGGGCCATACGATACGGCAGATTAGAAATGGGCTGAGTGCCCGGAGCTAACTTAATGCAAAAATCAATGTATCTGTCGGGTGGCATACCCGGCAGGTTAGCAGGGAATACCTATGGAAACTCACGAACCATGGGCACAGACTCCATAGAAGGAACCTCGGCACTAGAATCACGAACATAGGCCAAATAGGCAAAACAACCCTTCTCGACCATGCATCAAGCCTTCATATAATAAATAACTCTACTAGAAGAATGACTAGGAGTCCCTCTCCACTCCAAACGAGGTACTCCTGGCAGGCCAAGATCACTGTCTTGGCATGACAGTCCAGAATAGCATGATAGGGAGATAGCCAATCTATCCCCAAAATAACATCAAAGTCAACCATATCAAGGAGCAAAAGATCTACATGAGTCTCCAGACCACCAATAATCACTAAGCATGAACGGTAGACTCGATCTACCACAATAGAATCACCTACCGGTGTAGACACATATATAGAAGTACTCAGGAAATCATGGGGCATACTCAGATAAGGGGCAAAATATGAAGACACATAGGAGAATGTAGACCCCGGATCAAATAAAACCGAAGCATCTCGGCTGCAAACTGAAACCATACCATTAATGACTGCATCAGAGGCTTAAGCCTCAGGCCTGGCAAGAATAGCATAGCACCGGGGCGGAGCCCCTCCAACCTGAACATATCTAGGTCGACCTACTACGGGTTGACCTCTACCTCTCGTGGCCTGTCCTCCACCTCTTTGAGTCTGACCTCTGCCTCTGGCACCTCGACCACCACCCCTAGCTGGCTGAGGGGGTGGGGGTGCACCTGATGCAGGAACCATAACACGGAAACCCTAATACTGAGGACCAACAAAACCTCAGGGGCAAAACCTGGAAATATGCCCCATACCACCGCAAGTGAAGCAAGACCTCTGCTGCTGAGAATACTGACCCTGGAACTTCCATGTCTAACATAATGACCACCCTGAAAGCTTTGAATCGGCGGTGCACTGATGGGAGCTGATGGTGCACTGCGGGATACCTGAAGTGCCGACTGTAAAGGCCTAGGAGGATGCCCTCTGCCACAGGAATCTCTGCCTCCACATAAGGCACCACTTAACCGGCCGAAATGACGAGGTCTCTTGTTAGACCCCTAACCACTGCCCTGTGATAAGACCATCTCAGTACACCTGGCCACATCGGTCGCATCCTGAAAAGAGATATCAGTACATGTCTTCCTGGCCATCTGAAGTCTGATAGGCTGAGCTAGACCCTCAATAAACCTCCTCACTCTCTCTCGATCAGTGGGGAGTATCGTAATAGCATGTCGGGCCAAAGTATTGAACCTGGTCTCGTATTGAGTGACGGACATGGAGCCCTGCTGGAGATGTTCAAACTGCCTCTGAAGATCCTCTCTCTGAGTAACTGGAAGAAAATTCCAAAAGAACAACTCACAGAACTGAGCCCAAGTCAGAGGTGCAGACCCAGCTAGTCTGGTCAAGCAGTAATCTCTCCACCAAGTCTTGGCGGTTCCAGAAAGACGAAATGTTGCCCATGTTCCGAAGAACCTCATAACAACTGTCCAAATAATCTTGGGGATCCTCTGATGGTACACCAGTGAAGGTAGTAGGGAATAACTTGGTGAATCTATCCAATCTCCATAGAGCATCTGCCGACATAGCTTCTCTCTCAACTGCCGGTGCCACAATACCCGGCTGAGCTACTCCAGTTATCTGAGGTGCCGGAGTCTGAAACTGAGGATCTAACTTCTCTGGTGTACAAGTAGTAAGAGTCTCGGTCCCTCCCCCAGCCTGAGAGACGGCTGGTGCAGTAGGGAGAAGACCGGCCTGAGCTACACTCTCTATAAGTCCCACTAAGCGGACTAGAGCGTCCTGAAGCACCGGGGTAGCAATCAACCCCTCTGGGACCTGAGCTGGTCCAACTGGGACTGTCTGAGCAGGAATCTCCTCGGTGAACTCAACCTGAGGATCCTCCACTGGGGCTGCTGCTTTGGGCTGAGCCCCGCCCCGGCCTCGGCCTCTAGCCCGGCCTCGGCCCCTCGTAGGAGCTGCAACAGGAGTATCGGGCTGCCGATCGGAACCTGGGGAAGCACGCCTCCTCGCCATCCGCGAGAGAATAGAATAGAAACTCAATTAGCATTTTGATTTCAAGTCGCACGACAGAGGAGAAGAAATATGAAGTCATTCCTTACTTTTCAGCCTCTAGGTAATAAGTACAGACGTCTCCGTACCGATCCCTTAAACTCTACCAAGTTTGTCCGTGAGTTGTGAGACCTAACCAACCTAGAGCTCTGATACCAACTTGTCAAGACCCAAAATCCCACCTTCAGGCCATGATGGCGTCTAATGTTGAACCCGCTAGACAAGACAACATTTTAAATGAATTGACATATTAACAATTAAAAACAATAAACCCTAACTAGATAATCATGATTAAAAAAAATACAGAAGCTTAATAGGTTCTAAAACTAAAATAGCCAATCTCGTAGAAATCCCTTTAAGTACAAAACCCAGAAATGGAGTCACAATCTCACGAACCAGACTAAGATTTGGCTAAAAACAACGGTCTGAAATAAAGTGGTACATATGTCTGAAAATACGCAAAAGGACAGAAGGAAAAGATAAAAGGTGACGTCAGGGCCCACGAACGTCTGCGGGTCTACCTCGATGTCGCCTGCGTGGACCAAAGGACACTCCGTCTAACGGTTTCCACTGGGTCCGGCTGCGTAATCTGCAGAACATAAAGAAGTGCAGGTGTAGCATCAGTACAACCGACCCCATGTACTGAGTAAGTCCCGAGCCTAACCTCGGCGAAGTAGTGACGAGGCTAGGACACGACCGCAATTAATACCTGCACAGTTCGATAATAGCACAGGAAATAAACAGGAAATACAGTTACGGGGAAGAACATGCTGGGGATAAAGGGGCAACAATTACTAACACGGTAGAATTAAGTAATAACTGAAATGTAGGAGTAAAACAGGAATTAACATCTCGAAACAAGTAAATATGCAGTAAAAAGGCACGGCATGTCCCCTCGTGCATAGCCTCACAATCATTCGGCACGGAATGTCCCCTCGTGCATAAATAATAAAATCACTCGGCACGGAGTGTCCCCTCGTGCATAAATAATAATCACTCAACACGGAATGTCCCCTCGTGCATAACCTCACAATCGCTCGGCATAGAATGTCCCCTCGTGCATAAATAATAATCACTCAGCACAGAATGTCCCCTCGTGCATAAATAATAATCACTCAGCACAGAATGTCCCCTCGTGCATAACCTCACTATCGCTCTGCACGGAATGTCCCCTCATGCATAATGAATATAAAAGCAACAATTGATATGAAAGTTTGACAATAAGACATCTCAATGTACAAAAATAATCAACAAAACTTCTTATGTCCCGGCAAGGGACTCAGCTATAACCAATCTCACTCAGAAGTATAATTTCAATGGAAAAAACCCTCAACCGAACACATAATCAATAACTATCTACGTCATGAAATAACCTCAAGGTACCACTTCCAAGGTTCCCAATAATTCACAACACAGAGAATATCAGAGAACATTAAATAACTCATCAAATTCGACTCACGGGCATGCTTGACCACAACATATAGGTATTCGTCACCTCACCTATACGTTGGACATGAAATTCACATAGAAAATAAGAGTCTATACCTATTCCCTCAAGATAAGGTTAGGCTAAACAATTACCTCAGCTCTAAAAATGCAAGTCAAGCCTCAATCACCGCTTTCCCTCTTGAATCCAACTCCGAAACGATATTATCTAGACATATTCGAATCAATAACATCAATAATTACTCAATAAACCAATCCCAAAGCCTAATTATAGATTTTCCATCATCCTTCAAAAAATATAAAAATTCAACCCGGGCCCGCTTGGTCCAAACACGAGGTTCGGACCAAAACCCGATCACCCATTACCCCACGAGCGCGAATATACAATTTGTTTTGAAATCCGACCCCAAAATGAGGTTGAATTCCTAAAAATTCCAAAAGCCCTAACTCTACCCCAAAGCCCCAATTTCTACCTTTGAAAACCCTAGGAGTCATGATGATAATTGATGAAAAACGTTAAAAAGTTGAAGGAAATCAATTAGTGAACACTTACCTACGATTTGGGAAGAAAATCTCTTGAAAAATCGCCCGAAGCCTTCTATTTTTGAGAGAAAGTTTGAAGAAGAACGTCTGAAATTGTTTTTAAAACAACTTCACTGCTCGACTTTCGCACCTGCGGTGCTTTGGTCGCACCTGCTATCTCGCAGGTGCGGAAAATTGATCGCACCTGCGGGAAAATAGCAAGGCCCACCAGGGGCCGCACCTGCGGAACCTTACCCCCTCCTTCGGGACCGCTCCTGCGGAAGAGAGTCCACATCTGCTAGAGGGACCGCACCTGCAGACAAAATGTCGCGCCTACGGTCTCGCACCTGCGGCCCTAGGCTCGCAGGTGCGGGCACACCAGAACTGGTGCACCAGCAATGTTCCCTTGAGTCCAAACACTCCGAACACCTACCCGAAACACCCCCGAGCCCTCGGGGCTCCACACCTAATATACACGCAACTTCGACATCATCCTACGGACTTATTTGGGTAATAAATCCACAAAAATAACATCAAAAACAATGAATTAACCTCCAAAATCTATATAATTTTATCAAACTTCATACACTTCTAAATTTCTCATTTTTGATCCGAAACACGTCAAACCAAGTCCGTTTCTTGTCAAATTTTACAGACAACTACTAATAACCATATTAAACTTGTTCCGGGCTCCAGAACCATAATACGGGCCCGGTAACACGGTTTCACATCAAAGTTCATTTTCAAAAGTCTTTATAATTTTCAGAAAATAATTTTTCTGTAAAAATTCATTTCTCTGACTTGGGACCTCGGAATTCGATTTCGGGCATACGCCCAAGTCCCATACTTACCTACGGACCCTTCGGAACCGTCAAATCACGGGTCCGGGTCCATTTACCAGAAATGTTAACCAAAGTCAACTTTATTCAATTAATTATCATAGATTTAACTTTTATTCAATTTTCCACATGAAGGCTTCCCGGCTACGCACCCGGGCTGCGCACACACAACGAGGTGAGATAGACGGAGGCTTTCAAGGCCTCAGAACACAGTTTTAATTACATTTACACAGGATGACGTTTTGGGTCATCACACCTTGTGCTTTACTCCATATTTCTCGAGTAGCCCGGTGAAAGCCTTGTTGTAGAAATGAGATCCACCATCACTAAGAATGGCTCTAGGAGTGCCAAACTGTGTTAATATGCTTTTCCTCAAAAATGCGTTCATACTCCTCGACTCATTGTTTGGAAAGGAGATTGCCTCAACCCACTTGGACACATAGTCCACTGCCACTATGATATACTTCATGCCATAAGAGCTCACAAAGGGACCCATAAACTCGATCCCCACAAGTAGAAGATTTTGACCTCCATCACAAAATTCATAGGCATCTCATGCCTCTTAGAAATTGACCCTTGCCTTTGACATTGATCACAATCTTTGACCATTTGGTTCGCGTCATGGTAGATTGACGACCAATAATAGCCACACAACGATCACCATTTGTGATCTTTGTGTACATAATTGTATATTAAAAAAAACTAAACAAAATATATAGTTGTATGCATAACTCCCTTAGTAGTTAGTAATGAATTCCCCTTGGTTTTTCTTCGCCGGGTTCTTTTCCAAGGATGTAATAGTAGAACCATGGCAGTAGTATGAAACGTCTTGACCTGTTTGGTGTGATTGTATAGTTTCAAGCATGTATGTTTGTGAATGAATTGCACCCTTCCGTTGTTGATATATATATATATATATATATATATATATATTACGGTTTGTTATTTTTGTGAACTTGAGGCTCTCTCTTTGACTTTATGTTTACTCAGAATTGTACTTATCATATGATTAAATCTTTGAGTTGCCTGGTGTTCACTTGAGGGCTAAACTATGTTGGGTCAAACAGTTCATGTACCAGGTGTGTTAGTGTTTGAGTAAATATTTTTTGTGTTTACTTCTATCATCTAGAGCTTGCCTGGTTGGTCTTTCAATGCTAATGATAATTACGTTTAGTTGGAGAGATGACCTTAGGCATTCTTTGTGTTATTTGAAAAACCCCTTTAACCTTTCAAGCTAACCATTGCATAGATATTATCACTAGTTCATTTGAGCCTTCAACCTTTTATTTGGCCACCTCATTCCAAACATTTGCTGTCGTTCGATTTTCTCCATGATGACCTCCAACCGGGGAGTCATGGCATGCCTTGAGAATTGGCATAACCTCATCTTCCGGAACACACCGCCGAATGATGTTTTTGGCACAAATGCGAAACAAGAAAGGTTCCTCCCAATAGTATTGCCTACACTCCCGCAAGAACTTCTTTTTTTTATAAGTCTCCAATCCATCGGGAATAAGGTCACTAACCAAATAGTTAGAAATATTGTTATACCAAGGGGAGGATGAATAAAACAATGTCAATATGTGCTCATCTGGAAAAGCATCATTGATATCAAAATTCTCCTTTGGTCTTCCTTCTTCTTCAAGCCTAGATAAATGATCCGCAACTTGATTTTCTTTGCCTTTGCGATCCTTGACCTCAAAGTTAAATTCTTGCAATAAAAGGACCCATCGGATTAATCTTGGCTTGAATGTCTTCTTTGCCATAAGATAGCGAAGAGCAACATGATCAGTGTAGACTACCACCTTGGACCCCAACAAATAGGCTCGAGATTTCTCAAAGGCATAGACAATTGCAAGAAGTTCTTACTCAGTCACACTATAATTCATTTGAGAACAATTGAGCATCTTGCTTGCATAGTAGATAGGATGAAAAACTTTGTTATGCCTTTGACCAAGCACCGCTCCAATATCTACATCGATGGCGTCACACATGAGTTCAAATGGAAGGGACCAATCCGGTGTGACAATAATGGGTGTCGTGGTGAGCTTCTTTTTCAATTCTTCAAATGCTTTAAGGCACTTCTCATCAAACTCAAATTTGGAATCTTTTTAAAGGAGCTTGCACATGGGATTTGCAATTTTTGAGAAGTCCTTGATAAAATGCTTATAGAAGTCGGCGTGCCGCAAAAAGCTTCGGACACCTTTCACTGAAGTTGGTGGAGGATGTTTGGAGATGATTTCAATATTGGCTCGGTCAACCTCTATGCCATGTTTAGAAATTTTGTGGCCCAAGACAATGCCCTCATCTACCATGAAGTGGCATTTCTCCCAATTTAGCACAAGGTTTGTTTCCTCACACCTTCTAAGCACTTGTCGAAGGTTGCCTAGACAATGTTCAAAGGAGTCACCTACTACCGAGAAGTCATCCATGAACACTTCTATGAAATCCTCCACCATGTCCGAGAATATGGACATCATGCATCTTTGGAAAGTAGTCGGAGCGTTGCATAGCCCAAACAGCATCCGGCTAAGGCAAAGGTCTCATATGGGCACGTGAAAGTTGTTTTCTCTTGTTCCTCAAATGCAATGTTGATTGGGTTGTAGTCGGAATATCCATCAAGGAAGAAACAAAATGACCTTAACGCTAGCCGATCAAGCATTTGATCAATAAAAGGCATAGGGAAATGGTCTTTGCATGTTGCACTATTAAGCTTCTAGTAATCCATACACACTTTCCACCCGGTAATAGTCCTTGTTGGGATGAGCTCGTTCTTCTCATTGTGGATCACGGTCATGCCTCCCTTCTTCGGCACACATTGGATCGGGCTCACCCAAGAACTATCTGTGATGGGGTAGACCACCCCGGTATCCAACCACTTGATAATCTCCTTATTCACCACCTCTTGCATCGATGGGTTCAATCTTCTTTGGTGTTCCACACTAGGCTTACTTCCTTGCTACAATTGGATTTTGTGCTCACAAATTCCGGCGGGAATTCCTCGAATGTCTGCTATTGTCCATCCAATTCCTTATCGGTGTTCCCGCAAGACATTCAACAATTAACATACCTACACATCATTCAACAAAGAAAAAACAATTACGGGTAAAGTATTATTGGAGCCAAGAAATGTATACCTCAAATGTGGTGGAAGTGGCTTCAGCTCAAGTTGTGGCAGCTCAATGATAGAGGATTTTGCGGGAGAAGTCACTCTATTCTATATATCAAGAGAGATCTTCTTCGGTGCATAAGTGTAGGACCCACGTCCTTCTAATGCATTCGCAGCTTCCATATACCCCTCCATGTCCTCACAATCAAAATCTACCAATATTGCTGCCAAGGCTTTACCGAGGTACTCTTCTTCCATCTTCATGTCACTTGTATCCTACACCTCATAAATAACATCAATGACAGAGATCCTTTCATATGCATGCGGCAACTTCATACCCTTACTTGCTTTGAAAGTGACCTCTTCATCATTAACTCAGAACTTGACTTCATTTCGTTCCGAGTCCATCAATGCTCTTCCCGTAGAAAGAAATGGCCTCCCCAATATGATAGGTATTTCTTTGTCAACAACACATCCAAGAATCACAATGTCGGTTGGGAGAAGGAACTTTCCCACTTTCACTAGGACATCATCAACAATTCCCACAGGTCTCTTGATTGAACGATCGGACATTTGCAATCTCATAATAGTAGGTCTTGCAAGCCAATCGTTCTTGCTTGTAAATAGAAAGAGGCATCAAGTTAATGCTAGCCCCATTGTCACAAAGTGCCCTTGAAAAATCTCGCAAGATAATAGTACATGGGATGGTGAATGCTCCAGGGTCTTCTTTCTTCTCGACAGTTGTTCTTGCAATAATAGAACTACCCCGGTGAGTCATACTCACCACTTCATTTTTGGTGGATCTCTTCTTAGTTATCGAGTTCTTTAAGTATTTGGCAAATACCGGCATTTCTTGGAAGGCTTCCAATAATGGAATGTTCACCGAAAATTGCTTTAGAATGTCATAAAACTTCTCGAAGTTGTTGTCATCCACCCTTCTAAAAAGCCTTTGAAGGAATGGAGGAGTAGGTTAAGGAATTGGTGGTGGAGCTTTTGGGGCCTCCTTCACCTTTTCCTTTACCTCATCATGACGTGGTTTTTGGACTTTCACCTCTTGGCGGAGCTTCTCACTTTCAACAACCACTGGCACTTCAACTCGTGCCTCAACTTCTTTCTCAATATCATCTACTTGAACCACTTGTTCATTTTCACCTTGCAGTACTTTCCCGCTTCTCGTGGTAATAGCCATGCAATGAGAAGATGGACCGCTCACATTCCCCTTGGGGTTGGAAATTTTGTCACTTGGAAGGGTACCTTTGAGCTTTGGATTTTTTTCTCTTGATAAGTCTCGAATTTGAATTTCAAGCTTTTGTATAGAAGCGGTATGTGACCTCACAAGTTCGGACATGTTTTTCATTGTAGAGTCGCCTATTTCTTGATTTTTAAAGATCTTTTCAAGCATTCCTTCCAACTTGGATTCACTTGATGAACCCTCCTTGTAGTGCGAGGAGTTAGAATATTTCCCCTTTGGTAGAACATAGGGGTTTGAACTCCGGTTGGCATAATTGTTGTTGTTGTTGCTCCAATTGCCTTGACTCGACCCACATTGATCATTGCGCCAATTTTGTTGGCCTTGCCCTTGCGGGTTTGGCCTCCATTGATTTTGTTGGTGATAACCACCTTGAGAATTATGAACATAGTTTGCTTCTTCGAACTCTTGATTTCCCATTGGTTGCATGTCTTCCACAACATTTACCTTATTTGTCTAATTTTCCTTGAACATCTTGGTTAGCACATCAATGTTTTTAGCAAACCCGGAAATCAATTTGTCTCTCTCTTTGTTTTCTTTCATCATGTTGGTTAGAGAGGGAGTACCATATGAAATTCCACCACTGGCATCTTCAGAGATGCCATGCTTGATTGTGTTTGGCCATTTTGTCTAGAATCTGTGTAATCCTGGGGAATGTTTTGTCCGTAACCATGTAACATTTCTCCATCAAAATAGTATCCGGAAAACCATGGTTCAGTGACCTCACTAAGTACAACTTGAATCGGTCCCACGCCTCATGTAGGTGTTCTACTAGTAGTTGTTTGAAGAAGAAGATTTTATCTCTAAGATCGGATTTCTTGCTCTGTGGGAACCACTTGGCTAAGAAAGCATAGAAAAGTTCGGGCCAAGAAGTGATAGAGTGAGGAGGTAGATATTGAATCCTTATTGTCGCCTCTCTAGTTAATGAGTATTTGAACACCCGCAGTCTTAGGGCATCGTCTGTCACATTGTTCTGTTTATGCATGGCGCACACACCAATGACTGGAGAGGCGAGAACATGGATTCAAAATCTACCTTGGATCTGATGATTAGCACGAACAACCTTAGTATTTAAAACAATCCACTCATGCTAAAACACAAAAAGATAATAATATTCAATGTCATAATGCTTAAGAAAGTGCAAGATTCTTCCTTCTAACGCTTCCAAAAGATGGACTATTCAATGCCTTGTGTTGTAGTCTCTTTTTCAGACAAGATGACCCACAAAAACCCTAATAAATCTATTTATAGTGGGCTAAAAGTCGGAGCCAATTTTGGACAAGATTGCCCCTGCAGATCGCTTATGCATCCGCATATTCCTCAATTCCATCGCAAATCTTCAGATCCAAGTTCCAGGTGCCATTGCAGAAGAGTTATGTTGTTCGCATTGTTGATATGCGATCGCATGTTTCCATTGCATAACTCTGATAGCAGCCTCTACTGCAATTCTGCGATCCATTATGCGGCTCGCAAACATGTTATGCGGTCGCATAATTGTTACGACCCAATTTACCCTCTGATGGTATCGTGACGGCACCTAGTCTCTACGACTAGGTAAGCCTAAGTTCGCGGAAGATATTAAATAAAAACCATGAAGTAAAGATAGAATAAAGTAAATCTATCAAATGGAATACCGCCATTCGGCATATACAAACACAATTCCCAAAACCCAGAATGTCACTTCTAAGCCACAAGCTCTATATCAAAATAGCTCTATACAACGAAAAGAAAAATGCATAAAACGTATATCTAACTCTGGAGTGGAAAGTGACTCGAAGGACTCTGCGGACGCGGCAAAATTACCTCGCGGTCTCCTCCTAGCAGCTACAATGACCCCTACCCACGGAACTGAGTACTGGTACCTGGATCTGCACACGAAAAACATGTGCATAAAAGGACATGAGTACACCACAATTGGTACCCAGTAAGTGCCAAGCCTAACCCCAGTCAAGTAGTGACGAGGTCAGGTTAAGGCTCTACTGGATTTTATAAGTAAAACAGTTCAAGATTTGTACAGAAGGACATAAAAATTCTAAGGTAAGAAGTAAAATGAATAATCTGAAAATAAAACAGCAATATGGAGCCCTTGGCTCATCGCAATGTATCACACAGTGAAATCTCCTGGGATACGTCCCGTAGTTCCAAATATAAAGATGCAGTACAGGGGGAAAGCTCCCGGAATACTTCCGTAGTCCCAATTTAAATATGCAGTACATGGGGAAAGCTCCTGGAATACGTCTGTAGTCCCAATTTAAATATGCAGTACAGGGGAAAGCTTCCGGAATACGTCCGTAGTCCCAATCTTAATATGCAGTACAGGGGGAAAGCTCTCGGAATACGTCTGTAGTCCCAATTTAAATATGCAATGCGAATGAATGCCAGATAAGGTGTATTTAAATAGTTCAGGAAAAAGTCACAGACAAGAACAAGATAAATACTATCTAACATGGTGCACATTGTATCAAATAGGGAATTTCAGTAAAACAGGTGGGCATGCTTTTTCATAATCTAACTACACAAGTAGCACATTAAACAGTGAAATAAGAGTAAAATGATTTATGGCATGGATAGGAAAAATGGAATTATTGCAACAATGGCCCGTGCACGTACTCTTCATCTCATGTACACGGCGCCCATACAACAAATAGTGTCAAAACAGCCTAAGGGGAAGTCCCCAACACAGAGTTAGGCAAGCCACTTACCTCGACTGCTCTAATCAACTCAAGACCACGTTCTTGCAACGAGTACCCGACTCCGAATGGCCCAAATCTAGTAAATTCAAATTCATAATGTAGATATAACTTTAAGGAATAAGTTTAACTGATAAAATCGAAGCTAATACGCAAATTTAGGAAAATTGCCGAAAAAGTCCCCGGGGCTCACGTCTCGGAATCGGGTAAAAATTACAAATTCCGGACACCCATTCACTCACGAGTCTAACCATACAAGAACTACTCGAATCGGATACCAAAATCTCGATCAAAACTCAAAAACATGGCCTAAGAACTTTATCCAATTTTTTCCCATATTTCCACCATAAATTCGAAATTAAAGGATAGATTTAAGTGTATAATCATGAAAATTAGTCTAAATCGAGTAGGGATTACTTACCCAAATTTACTAGGTGAAAATCTCTCCAAATCCCACTTTCCCGAGCTTTCAAGTTCAAAATATGAATTTTTGCTTAAACCCTCGAATTTTTGGTCTTAACAGCACAGTGATCCAGCACATGCGACCTTTGGACTGCACCTGCAGAATAATACATCGCAGGTGCGAAAACTTACTAAATGAGCTGGGGCTGCACCTGCGGTCACTGGGCCGCATTTTCAATCCCGCACCTATGGAACCCAGACTGCACCTGTGAACCTGGCTGACCTTGGCCAAAACCGCACCTGCGAAGCCCATATCCACACCTGCATGTCCGCACCTGCGGCTCCTCTTCCGCAGGTGCGGAACACCAGAACCAGCAATTCTTCAGCTGGTTTTCTAAGTCCAAAATCATCCTGTTGAGCATCCGAAACATCCCCGAGGCCCCGAGACCTCAACCATACTTACATCCTGTCCCAATACCCTATCCAAACTTAGTCGAGCCTTAAAAACACATCACATAACATCAAAATCACCAATTATGCATGGATTCAAGCCTAAGAACTTATGCCATTTAGAAAATCCACAACCGATGCTGTAACACGTCAAAACTAATCTGAAGGACACTACAGACCTACATCCATTCACGAAATTCCATTCCGAGCCCATTATCAAAGTTTCACCTATCGGCCGAAATCGCCGAAATTCTAATTTTCGCCAATTCAAGCCTAAATCTATCACAAACCTCGAAAATACATTCCGAACATGCTTCTAACCCCGAAATTACCCAACGGAGCTAACGGAGTCGGCAGAGTTCCATTCCGAATCCGTCTTCACACCGTTCCAACTACGGTCTCATATATAGGGACTATGTGTCCAAAAACTCTCCGTATTTCACAACTAATCATTCCGACAAGTCCCATAAGCAGATATAAAAGTGGGGAAAGTAGTTATTAGGGAATTGGGGCACTAACTCTCAAAACGACCGACCGGGTCGTTACAATAATGGACCGCATAATCTTCACTTGATATAGCCAAATGGACTACTTCAATCTGCGGTTTCCTCACGCATTCTGCGGTCCGCATGTGAGTTATGCGGTCCACATAGTAGTTGTGCGACCGCATTTGTTCCTTCTTTCTGATCTTTTGTGGCTTTTGACATCCATTTGAAAATTTATTTCTCCCACACACATCATGAGTTCGGCTTTGAAAAGATCATCTACGTTCTTTTCTTATGATATTTATTGGAAATTCGGGCCTTAAAGCAATGTTTCCGTTTCCCGGGAATGTTTGTCTTATTAGCACGCTAGGAGACACTTGAAATCCACCATTTGAATTATTTGAAGCCCTCGATATTTCTTGTTGAAGCTTAGTCATTATTTGGTCCTGTCTTGAGATATGATTCATGATTTTTCTTTTTATGTGCTCTCAAAACTTTTACCGTCTCGACGATGGGTTCATCATCCATATTATTAAGAGTAAAATTCCTCGCAAGGCGAATATTTTCTGCTACCCAGTTATGAGTTGACTCATTCCCCATCGAGACGAGTTTCACTGGTTGACCATCCTGTTGATTCCCATCAAGGACATTGTTCATGAGCTCGTCGTTGTTGTTTGTTTCAACATTGAGCGAGTTGTTGACAGCATTCAGTGCCATAGTTGTAGTATGCTTAAAATATAAAAATCTTTAAAGCACGTTAGTATAAGATGAACAAATCAAAATAATATCATAATAGTATATGCCCAACGGTGGGTGCCAAACTATTTACCTATAAAACATTACAGTTAAATTTATAACGTGATTTATAGACACGTAGATTAAATTGATCCGATAAAGTAAAATAATAAAGTTCAAATAGAGTAAGGATAATTGAATAAGAGACAAGCCTGAGCTTCAGAATATTTCAGTCGGGATCAATAATAATTGGAAAATCTTGAACGCACTTGTATAAAGCTTAAAAGAATGAGAGAAAGAATATTTATCTTTTGCTAATAGTATTTCCTGGTGGTTTACAATAGAATAAAAACTTTATTTATACTAAAGCTATAGGGTGCATGATTACAAATTATGCCCCCTTATCTATCAATACTAGATGATGTACCCGTGCGATGCACGAGCCCAATTGTTATATTTTTTTCTTGTTTTCTCCCTTTTAATATTTCTTGGTCTATTGCTAATTACACATTTTATACGCCTTTAGGGAAAGAAAAAAGACAATAGGCTTTTGTGTAATAACATAGAGAACCACGATACATGTGTTATTATTTATCTTTTGCATTATATGCATTTTAATTTTTTTGAATTGTATTACTATGCCAAACACTTTGTAATACTTGTCGAAGTTTGATACTTTATTATATATGTAATGACCCGACCGGTCGTTTCGGGAATATAAGCTCCGTTCTGTGGCGTAAGGTATTGGACAACTTGACATTGTGTATACCGACCTGTGTGCGAGGTTAGATTCAGTTACCGGATAATCCGGAGTCGAATTAGAAGAAAACTTTTCGTTTTGGAAGCTTAAGTGATGAAAGTTGACCGGAGGTTTGACTTTTGTGTAAACGACCTCAAAATGAGTTTTGGTTAATGCCAACAGCTTTGCATGATGATTTTGGACTAAGGTGTGCGTCCAGAAATTGGTTTGGAGGTCCGTAGAGTGATTTGAGGTAATTTTCCAAAAGTTAGAATTTCGGCGTTTCCGGCCGATAGGTGAAATTTTGATATCGGGCTCGGAATGGAATTCCAAGAGTGACTATAGGTTCATTGTGTCATTTGGGACTTGTCTACACAATTTTACGTCATTCCGGGTTGAATTGTAGGTTTCGACGCGAGTCTTGATATTTGAAGTTTTGAAAATTCATAAGATTGATTTTTGGTTTGATTCGTTGTTTTAGTGTTTTTTATGGGTTTTGAAACCTCAAGAGAGTTCGTGTTAGGTTATATGACTTGTGTTTGTGGTTGGACGGGGTCCCGGGGGCCTCAGGTGCATTTCGGATGGGCTTCGGGCCATTTTCTCCCATTTTTGAACTGCTGTTTCTGGTCTCTGTTGCCCTTTTCCGCGATCGTGTAGCCCAAGCCACGATCGCGTAGTGTCCTGTTTTCCCTTCCCATTTGTCCTTTCATCGCGATCGCAGTGACTCTTTCGTGATCGCGATGTGTCCCTGCTGGTCGCCCAAACTTTGTTCTTCGCGTTCGCATTCTTCAGTACGCGATCGCGAAGCTTCCTGTTCTCCTTCTCCGTGTTCGCAAACTCCCTGTCGCGTTCGCGTTGAATAAACTGGGAAGATTTCCTTCATATTCTCTATCGCAAACCATATTCCGCGATCGCGATTCATTACACGCCTAGGCAGAATATAAGTTTACCAAAATCAGGATTTCACCATTTTTAACCTATTTTGACTTCTAGAGCTCGGTTTTGGGCGATTCTTTGATGGGATTTCACACAAATCGAATGGGTAAGTGTTATTCCACTATAATTAATTATATTTCATGAATTAGTTCTTGTTTTTATCATTTAATTTGTGTTTTGGGTTGAGAGAATTGTGGGTTTTGAAAGAAAACTTCTAAGAGGAAATTTCATGATTTGAAAGACCAAATGACATCGGAATTTGATAAATTTAGTATGGGTGAACTTGTATCGGAATGGGTAATCGAAATTTGTAAAATTTCTCAGGTTCCGAGGTGCAGGCTCAAGGGTCGACTTTTGGGTCAATTTTTATAAATTAGTAAAGATTGAAACTTTATTATTCGGAATCATTCCTTATACGTTTTATATGTATTTTGAAGTTGTTTTAGTTGATTTTGGGTCGTCCGGAGGCCTTCTCGCCCGAGAAGTCTATTTTTGAGTACCGGGTTGTCGTCTTTGAGGTAAGTATCTTGTCTAACCTTGTGTGGGGGAACTACCCCTTAGGATTGGGTCTTCTATGTTGATTGTAGCCCGCGTACGCGAGGTGACGAGTGCGTACTCGGACTTATTTGAAAATAGATTGCCCTTTTAGGATTTTAGGTCCTCATGTCCCCCGCGTATGAATTAAGAATCGTTATATCTGAATCCTTGAATTCTAGTTTCATCTCTTCCTGCTCAAATTAGAAGTTAATTGTTTAGCGTTTCCTTTGCTTCTTGTTTGCCTTAATGGACTTAAATGCAGACTTTGCCTTTCCTACTATTATGCTATATCTTCCTTCATATACTGCTTATTTGACTAAAACTAGTATGATCTCGCCCTATAATTATTTTACAGTAATTGGAATACCTATACGTTGGTGTCAAGTATGTCTGTGAGTCGTACATAGTGATTTAAATGATTCTCCCTTAAGTGCCACTTGGGTTTAGTTGATGACCGTCCATGTTGATGATATTTCTTTTGTGATTGCCTATCTATTGAGCATTCGCTCAAGCTGAGTTTATTCGGTGGAGCTAATTGTCTAAGTGAGATTGGTTATAGCTGATTCCCTTGCCGGGAAGATTTGGTTTCTTTGGTTGTGAACTTGAATATATAGAATCGTTGATATGTTTGCCTTGTTTTCCCCTCGTTATGTTGTTCTCTTTGTGCTTGGCATTCCTTTTAGTGGCTACATCTTATGAGTGAGATTTTGCTATTATTGTGATTCAAGTCTTTGTATTGATTTGCTCATCGCATCTTGCATTCTGTCTTTGTTGCTTTTGCGCATGTTGTGGCAATGTATGTTGTTTTTGTCGCACTCTGGTTGTTCTCTTCAGTTACTGCATTGCATATCTAAATTGGGACTACAGACGAGATTCCGGGAGCTTTCCCCATGTATTGCATTGCATATTTAAATTGGGACTACGATGAGATTCCGGGAGCTTTCCCCCTGTACTGCATCGCATATTTAAATTGGGACTACGATGAGATTCCGGGAGCTTTCCCCCTGTACTGCATCGCATATTTAAATTGGGACTACGAACGAGATTCCGGGAGTTTTTCCCCTGTACTGCATTGCATGACAAATTCTGAGTTACGGACTGAGTTCCAGTGGTTTTATCATTGAGGAGATTTGGATCGAAAGATATACATACATCTATATATATATATATATATATATATATATATATATATATTGAAATGTATAGCTGAAAAGCAATTATCTCCAGGAAAAGTTATGTCTGAAAGACTTCTATTTCGAAAGTAATTTGAAAAGTATTTGTCTTGCAGAAAAATGATATTTGAAAGAGAAGTATTTGGGAACGTATATTTGAACACCATGTATTTTGAAGGGACTATGCTTTAAAGATTCCTCTTTATAAAAATATAAATATACATTCAGAGAAAGTATGTTTCAAACAATAAATTTCTCTATTCCAAAATGATTCTATCTTTAAAGCTTTCGAAATAAACTCACGACTTAAAGGTTTTCGCTCGAAGGCTTGACCAGCTTTATTGAGTTTATTTGCTAAGGCCTTATGTGAATAAATTGATGCAGTGCTGAGTTGCTAGTGTTTTTATTGGGTTGTGATTCCTGACATTTGGCTTGCATTCTTCCATTCTCTTTGCGGATTTCTATTATGTTGTCTGTTGATCGAGATTGCTGAATTTTATTCCGTATTATTCTATCATACCGTTAATTATATCGAAAAATCTTTAGATTGATATTATGTTTTGGTCATTCTTATATTTATGCCTTTTTACTTGATAGACCAGTGGTGTCTTGACTAGTCCTCGTCACTACTCTACCGAGGTTAGTCTTGATACTTACTAGGTTCATAGGTCCTTTCGAGGTAATGTGGCGAGTTAGAGAGGTTGCTTATGAGCTTGCTTTACCTCCCAATTTATCAGGGGTTCATCCAGTCTTTCATGTATCCATGCTCCGGAGATACCACGCTGACTCCTCTCACATGGTCGATTTCAACACTTTTCAGTTTGATGAGAGATTGGGCTACGAGGAGGAGCCAGTTGCTATCGTTGATAGACAGGATCGCCAGTTGAGATCCAAGAGAGTTTTTGCCGTAAAGGTCCAGTGGAGGGTCCAACCAGTCGAGGAGGCGACTTGGGAGTTCGAGGAGGACATGCGGAGCAGATATCCGAACTTATTCAGCACTTCAGGTATGATTTTAGACCCGTTTGAGGACGAACGTTTGTTTAAGAGGTGGAGAATGTAACGACCCGACTAGTCGTTTTGCGTATTCGGATCCCGTTCCGCTGAATAAGACTTTCCGTAGCGGCTTATCGTGATTTGTGACTTGCGGGGACGGGCAGTTCGGGATTCGGAAGTGTTTAGGATGGTATAGGAGCACTTAGTTCCTTAAGGTTGGCTTTTAAGGCCAAGTTTGACTTCGGTTGACATTTTGAGTAAACGACCTCGGAATCGAGTTTCAACGATTCCAGTAGGTTCGTATGATGATTTCTGACTTGTACGTATGTCTGGAATGGGTTTTGGATGACCCGGGAGCGTTTCGACGCCAAATAGGGAAATAGAGTTTCCTTAAGTTCATAATTTGGTTTAGAACGTGTTTTTAGATTATCGAGGTCTTAACGGATTTCCGACACCGGGAATAGTACCGTTGTGTCATTCATGACGTGCCTGCAAAATTTGGTGTCATTCCGAGTAGAATAGGTCGGTTCGGCGCATTGAAACCGAATTCAAGAACTTAGAAATTTTTAAGTTTGATTCTAGGGTTTTTTAGGGGTAATTTTGAGTTTTAGCGTTGTTTTGGGTGTTCCGAAGGGTGGGGCGAGTCTGTAATATGATTTAAGACTTTTTGGTATAATTGCACGGGGGCTCGGTGGGCCCAGGTGCCTCTCGGACACCAAACGGAGCCAAAAACCAGCAGCTTCAATTGCTGGTGCACCAGATCTGGTGTGACCGCATGTGCGATTGCCCAGGTCACAGGTGCGAGTCCGCCCCTTCGGTCAAGACTCCGCAGGTGCGACCCCCTTGGGAGCTGGTCCAAACCGCAGGTGCAGACCTCTTTCTGCAGGCGCGGACCCGCTAGTGCGGGACTTCCTCCGCAGGTGCGGCCCCAGGCCTCCTAGGCCACTTCCGCAGGTGAGACCTTTGGCTCGCAGGTGCGAGATCACTGACATTTTAATACGGGATTTGGCCATTTTTCACCATTTATTCTCCTCCATTGGTGATTTTGAGAGCTTTCAAGAGGGTATCCGGCCTAGCTACTAAGAGGTAAGTAATTCCCATTTAAATGTTAGATTAATGCACCAAACCTTAGGTAGTTTAACATCTAATTAGTGGAAATCGAAGGGGTTAGAGTGAAACCTAGGGTTGATGAACTTTAGGGAATTTCACCACATTTCTACCATGAAATCACACAAAAACTATATAATAATGATCCTTAGGCTATGGGTGAGTGTTATCTTCGAAAATTTCCGGAATCCGAGCATGTGGGCCCGGGGGTGTATTTTGGGATTTCTTCAAGAATAGTGAATTTACTAAATAAGTAGGAGAATTTCCATACTTTGAGCATGCATTGACATATTTATATATCATTTGACTAGTTTCGAGTCCTCAGGTGTAAAGTTTGGAGTTTCGGGCGCGTTCTTGACCCGGGAAGTAGATTCTACGCGAGGTGAGTCTCCTTTCCAACCTTGTAAGAGGGAATTGTCCCTATAGGTAAATGTAAATGATTGAATTATCCTTATTTGCGGGGGCTACGCACGCGCAAAGTGACGAGTGTCCGTGCGTAGCTACTACTATGTTATGTCGGGTAGAATTTAGGATTTCACAAGCATACCTTTATGTGCCTTACATGTATCCTTGCATGTGTTCCTAGTGCTTATTATCTTTGATATTTATATGAGGATTCTATGAAGTAATGTGTAGGTTTAAAGTTGCTTAAATCTCTTATGTCAAGTATAATCCAAGATGAATTCCTGAAGTTCCTGATGATTCTGTGTATGACTATGAGCACCCGTGTCGTATGTATGATTTGCGAGCGGGGTAGCCTTATATTTATGTCAACCGCGTCGCATCATCGATTCGCGAGCGGGGTAGCCCTATATTTATGTTAATCGCGTCGCATGATCGATTCACGATGCATCTATGGTTCGTGCCGCTCGACCCTCGGCAGTGCACATTTATTTTCGCGTCGCTTCGGCCGTACGCTTCGGCATATTATGTGCTATGTATTTGACTGAGAGTCTTATTGTTATTATCAAATAAATTTTTCTTTGTGGAAAGGGGACTTGACTTTTATTGATATTATTATTTGACACTTGCAGGTAGATTTTAGTTCACATACTTGATATTCCATGTATACTTGATTGCCATGACTGTTAATCATGTCTAGATTTATTTAACTATACTAGTGCTAATGACCCTAGTGATACGTCTACCTCTCGTCACTACTTCTTCGAGTTTAGACGAGATACTCACTGGGTACATATTTATTCATATGTACTCATGCTACGCTTCTGTACTTAATTGTACATGTTTTGAGGCTGTTGCACCTGGTCACTATTCCGGTGTCCGTCATTGAGAGTACTATCTGGATTAGACTACACGGTGAGCTGCTCTTCCTGGCATTCCTCAGCAGCACTGTGGAGTTTCTATTATTTTTGGATATTTCTGTCTACCCCTTTCAGACAGTTGTACATTTATTTTGTCTATTTGTATATTCCACTAGTCGCCTGTGGACCTGTGACACTAGGTCTTGGCATACGTAGTCGGTTTTCCTGGTATTTTGCTATATTGTATATGTTGGCAAACGATCTTTTGAGTTTCATTTAACCAAGTTGCATCACTTGACTGTTTCCTTTAAATGATTTCCTCACTTAAAATTTGGCAAGTACTTAAATATCTAACTAAGTGAAGTAACTTTGGTAATGAAATAGTGTTGGCTTGCCTGACTTTGGTGTTGGGTGCAATCACAACCTGAGTAGGAATTAAGGTCGTGACAACATGGTAGCAGAGCTCTTGGTTCACGTAGGTCTCACAAGTCACAGGCAAACCTAATAGAGTCTTGCGGATCGATACAGAGACGTCTGTATTTATCTTCGGGAGGCTATAAGGTGTTAAGAAACCTCTCTTTATTCCTATTCTATCGTGCAGTCGGCGGTTACAAATTCTCATTCTTCTATTCTCTCACAAATGGTGAGGACACACGTAGCCGACGTTCCAGACCCGGGAGATGCCTCTACCCCCACCGTCCGAGGCCGTGGTAGAGGCCGGGGGAGGGCACCGGCCCCCGGTAGGGGACAAGGGCATCCTAGAGTTGCTCCAGTTGCACCCCCTGAGGATCCCATTACAGGGGAGCAGGGTGAGGTACCCCCAGCATATCCAACTCCGATGGATTTCATGACTGCACCAGGCTTCCAAGAGGTCATGGGCCGTATGATGCAGTTCATGGACACTATGACCCAGGCTGGTTTATTTCCAGCGGATCCTGCCACATCTCAGGCGGGAGGGGGAGTTCAGACCCCTACCACCCAGGCCGCAGGTCATGCAATGACAGTATATCAGACTCCGGGTACTCTACCCGTGGGTGGAGCACAACTAGCAGCAGCATCATCAGATCTTAGATCAGCTGCGGACGGTGATCCGGAGAAGTTACTTGACAGATGGACTCGATTGCACCCTCTTGTCATCGGAGGTGAGAGGGGCGAGGATGCCCAGGACTTCATTGATAGGTGCAGGGACAGACTACACAACATGAGGATCTTGGAGTCCTATGGAGTTGATTTCACTACTTTTCAGCTAGAGGGCAGGGCCCGCAGATGGTGGCAGACATTTATCCTTGGTAGGCCAGCAGGTTCCCCTCCTCTCACATGGGAGCAGTTCACTCAGCTGTTCCTAGACAGGTATATTCCACCCTTAGAGAGGGAAGAGCTGCGGTATCAGTTTGAGCAGCTGGATCAGGGGCAGATGTCAGTGACAAACTACGAGGCCAGGTTTTCTGAGTTGTCTCGTCATGCCCTTATGATTCTTCCTCTTGATGCGGAGAGAGTGCGAAGGTTTGTAGCTGGATTACACTCAGGTATTAGGTCCAACATGGCCCGAGAGGTGGAGATGGGTACTCCCTACCAGCTTGTGGTTGAGATAGCTCGTCGAATTGAGGGTTATATATCAAGGGACAGAGAGCAGAGTCAGCAGAACAAGAGAGCTAGGTTTTCTGTAGATTTCAGAGGTGCCCCGGCTAGGGGTAGAGGTCAGCTTGGTAGAGGCCAGCCCAGCAGACCTCCATATTCAGCTCCACCACCACCTCCCCGTGGTGCTCCAGTGAGACCATATTTTAGCGCTATGCTGGAGAGTTCTTACCGCCCACCAGTCATTCAGGGTTCCTCCAGCAGGTATTCAGGTCATCAGGGTTCTCCTAGTCCTTACTTCAGTGCCATGTCAAAGGGCTCTCACCGTTCCCCAGCCATTCAAGGTTCTTCTTCTTCAGCGCAGCAGGCCATGCCTCTAATGAGATTCTATGAGTGTGGGGATTCAGGCCATATGAGGAGGACTTGTCCTAGACATCGGAGCAAGGCTGTTCAGCAGAGTTATCAGCCTACATAATCAGCACCGGTGCCCCGTCCACCCAAAGGTGGAGGAAAGTCTAGTAGAGGTCATCGCATAGGTGGAGGCCAGGCAGGGGGAGCTCAGCTAGATCCTATTCAGTCCAGCGGAGGTCAGTCTCCAGGTACACCACCCAGATTTTATGCTATTCCGGCTCGAGCAGATGCAGTGGCCTCAGATGTCGTGATCACATGTACTATTTCAGTATGTGGTAGGGAGGCATCAGTGTTATTTGATCCAGGATCCACTTATTCATATGTGTCAGCCTTATTTGCTTGTTTTCTGGATGTTCCTCGCGAGTCCTTGGATTCTCCTATATATGTGTCCACTCATGTGGGCGATTATGTGGTGGTAGACATGATCTATGGTTCTTGTGTGATCACTTTCTGTGGATTCGAGACCAGAGCGGAACTCCTGTTGCTCGACATGGTTGATTTTGAGATTATCTTGGGGATGGATTGGCTATCTCCCTATCATTCCATCTTGGATTTCCATTCCAAGACGGTTACTTTGGCCATGCCTGAGTTGCCTAAGCTGGAGTGGAAAGGTTCCTGTGTTAGTGCAGCTAGTAGAGTTATTTCTTTCCTGAAGGCTCGACATATGGTCGAGAAGAATGGTCTGGCATACCTTGCTTATGTGCGGGATACCACCGTCGAGCCTCCGATGATTGATTCAGTGCCAGTTGTTCGAGAGTTTGCGGATGTCTTTCCTTCAGACCTTCCGGGCATGCCTCCAGATCGAGATATCAATTTTTGTATTGATGTAGCTCCAGGCACTCAGCCTATTTCGATTCCCCCGTACCGTATGGCTCCGAAAGAGTTGAAGGAGTTGAAGGAGAAGCTTGAGGAGTTGTTGGCTAAGGGGTTTATCATACCGAGTGTGTCACCGTGCGGTGCTCCAATTCGATTTGTGTAGAAGAAGGATGGGTCTATGCGGATGTGCATTGATTACCGCCAGTTGAACAAAGTTACTATCAAGAACAAGTATCCACTGCCGCACATTGATGATTTGTTTGACCAGTTACAGGGTGCCAGGGTATTTTCTAAGATTGACTTGATATCAGGCTATCACCAGCTGAAGATTTGAGCCTCGGATGTTCCGAAGACAGTTTTTCGTATGAGATGTGGCCATTATGAGTTCCTAGTGATGTCCTTTGGCTTGACTAATGCCCCAGCAGCATTCATGGACTTGATGAATAGGGTGTTCAGATCGTATATTGATTCCTTTGTCATTGTCTTCATTGATGACATCTTGATTTACTCACGTAGCCTGGGCGAACACCAGCAGCATTTGAGAGTTGTGCTCCAGACCTCGCGGGAACAAAAGCTATATGGTAAGTTCTCCAAGTGTGAGTTGTGGTTGGATTCCGTGGCATTTTTTGGGCATGTAGTATCCGGAGAAGGTATCAAGGTTGATCCTCAGAAGATTGAGGTAGTTCAGAGTTGGCTGCGTCCTACTTCAGCTACAGAGATCAGGAGTTCCTTGGGTCTAGCAGGATACTATCGACGATTTGTGGAGGGTTTTTCATCCATTGTAGCCCCACTGACTAGATTGACTCAGAAGAATGCCCTGTTCCGGTGGTCTGACGAGTGTGAGGCGAGCTTTCAGAAGCTCAAGACAGCATTGACCTCAGCACCAGTGTTAGTATTGCCTTCTGGTTCTAGGATGTATACAGTGTATTGCGATGCTTCACGCGTTGGCTTGGGGTGTGTATTGATGCAGGAAGGGAGAGTTATTGCTTATGTTTCGCGCCAGTTGAAGGTTCATGAGAAGAATTATCCTGTGCACGATTTGGAGTTGGCGGCGATAGTTCATGCTCTTAATATTTGGAGGCATTATTTATATGGGGTGTCTTGTGAGGTTTATACAGACCACCGCAGCTTGCAGCACTTGTTCAACCAGAGGGATCTTAATTTGAGGCAGCGCAGGTGGCTTGAGTTGCTGAAGGATTATGAAATCACCATTATCTATCATCAGGGCAAGGCGAATGTGGTAGCAGATGCTTTGAGTTGGAAGGCGGAGAGTATGAGTAGCTTGGCTTATATTGCAGCTGAGGAGAGACCTCTAGCCTTGGACATTCTGTCCTTGGCTAATCGCTTGGTGAGATTAGATCTTTCAGAGCCTCGACGAGTTCTTGCTCATGTGTTTGCTCAGTCTTCATTATTGGGGGAGATTAAGGCTCGGCAGTATGATGATCCACGCTTGGCAGAGCTACGAGAGACAGTGGTTCAGGGTGGTTCCAAGGAGGTTACTATTGGCGAGGATGGTGTTCTAAGACGTCAGGGTCGTGTGTGTGTTCCTAATGTTGATGGCTTGAGGCAGAGGATCCTAGATGAGGCACACAGTTCTCGGTATTCTGGTCATCCTGGTTCTACGAATATGTATCTTGATTTGAAGCAGCATTTCTGGTGGAGGCGTATGAAGAAGGATATCGTGGAGTATGTGGCTAGGTGTCTTAATGTCCAGCAGGTTAAGTATGAGCACCAGAGGCCAGGAGGACTACTTCAGTGGAAGTGGGAGCGCATTACTATGGATTTCGTAGATGGGTTGCCTCGGACTTTGCGGAAGCTTGATGCGGTTTGGGTTATTGTGGATAGATTGACCAAATCGGCGCATTTCATTCATGTGGCTACTACTTATACTTCTGAGAGGTTAGCTCAAATATATATTCGGGAGATAGTCAGATTGCACGGTGTGTCGATGTCCATTATATCAGATCGAGGTCCTCAGTTCACCTCGCACTTCTGGAGAGCATTGCATAGTGAGATGGGTACCCAGATAGATCTCAGCACAACATTTCACCCTCAGACTGATGGCCAGTCGGAGCGTACAGTTCAGATATTGGAGGACATGCTCAGGGCATGTGTGATTGACTTTGGAGGCCAGTGGGACCAGTTCTTGCCTTTGGCCGAGTTCACTTACAATAATAGTTATCAGTTCAACATCGAGATGGCTCCATTTGAGGCTTTATATGGTCGGCGATGTTGTTCCCCTATCGGGTGGTTTGAGCCTGGTGAGGCTAAGTTATATGGTACATACCTAGTGAGAGATGCCTTGGAGAAGATGAAGTTGATTCAGGAGAGGCTTCGCACATCACAGTCCAGACAGAAGAGTTACGCGGATCAGAGGGCACGTGATGTGTCATTTATGGAGGGAGATAAGGTTTTGCTGAAGGTTTCGCTGATGAAGGGTATTATGAGATTCGGGAAGAGGGGCAAGCTGAGCCCGAGGTTCATAGGTCCTTTTGAGGTATTGAGGTAATTTGAGAGGTTTCTTATGAACTTGCTTTACCTCCCAATTTATCAGGGGTTCATCTAGTCTTTCATGTAGCCATGCTCCGGAGATACCACGCTGACTCCTCTCACGTGGTCGATTTCAGCACTATTCAGTTCGATGAGAGATTGGGCAACGAGGAAGAGCCAGTTGCTAATGTTGATTGACAGGATCTCCAGTTAAGATCCAAGAGAGTTTCAACCGTAAAGGTCCAATGGAGGGGCCAACCAGTCGAGGAGGCAAATTGGGAGTCCGAGGAGGACATGCGGAGCAGATATCCGCACTTATTCAGCACTTCAGGTATGATTCTAGACCCGTTAGAGGATGAACGTTTTTTTAAGAGGTGGAGAATGTAACGACACAACCGGTCGTTTTGCGTATGCGGACCCCCTAAATAAGACTTTTCGTAGCGGCTTATCATGATTTATGACTTGCGGGGACGGGCGGTTCGGGATTCGAAAATGTTTAGGATGGTATAGGAGCACTTAGTTCCTTAAGGTTGTCTTTTAAGTCCAAGTATGACTTGGGTCGAAATTTTGGGTAAACGACCTCAGAATCGAGTTTCGACAATTCCAGTAGCTTCGTATGATTATTTATGACTTGTACGTATGTCCGGAATGGGTTTTGGATGACTCGGGAGCGTATCGGCACCAAATAGCAAAATAGAGTTTCCTTAAGTTCATAATTTGGTTTAGAACATTTTTTTATGTTATCGAGGTCCGAACGGAATTCCGAGATCGGGAATAGTTCCGTTATGTCATTCACGACTTGCCTGCAAAATTTGGTGTCATTCCGAGTAGTAAAGGTTGGTTCGGCGCATTAAAATCGAATTCAAGAATTTAGAAATTTTTAAGTTTGATTCTAGGGGTTTTGAGGGGTGATTTTGAGTTTTAGCGTTGTTTTGGGTGTTCCGAAGTCTCGATCGATTCCGTAATATGATTTAGGAATTGTTGGTATAATTGCACGGGGGCTCGAGTAGGCCCAGGTGCCTCCCGGACACCAAACGGAGCAAAAATCCAGCAGCTTCAGCTGATGGTGCACCAGATCTGGTGTGACCGCAAGTGCGGTTGCCCAGGTCGCAGGTGCGAGACCGCCCCTGCGGTCAAGGCTCTGCAGGTGCGACCCCCAGGGGAGCTGGTAAAAACCGTAGGCGCGGACCTCTTTCCGCAGGCGCAGACCTGCTGGTGCGGGACTTCCTCCGCAGGTGCGGCCCCAAGCCTCCTAGGCCACTTCCGCAGGTGCGACCTTTGGCTCGCACGTGCGAGACCGCAGGTGCGAGACAGCAAGTGCGGTCCTCGAGCCGCAGGTGCGAGATCTTTGAAGGCAGTGAATTCATTTAATACGGGATTTTGCCATTTTTCACCATTTCTTCTCCTCCATTGGCGATTTTGAGGGCTTTCAAGAGGGTATTGGGCCTAGCTACGAAGAGGTAAGTAATTCCCATTTAAATGTTAGATTAATGCACCAAAACTTAGGTAGATTAACATCTAATTAGTGGAAATCAAAGGGGTTAGAGTTAAAACCTAGGGTTGATGAACTTTAGGGAATTTCACCACATTTCTACCATGAAATCATACAAAAACTATATAATAATGATCCTTAGGCTATGGGTGAGTGTTATCTTCGAAAATATACGGAATCTGAGCATGTGGGCCCGGGGGTGTATTTCGGGATTTCTTCAAGAATAGTGAATTTACTAAATAAGTAGGAGAATTTCCATACTTTGAGCATGTATTGACATATTTATATATCATTTGACTAGTTTCGAGTCCTCAGGTGTAAAGTTTGGAGTTTCGGGCGCGTTCTTGACCCGGGAAGTAGATTCTACGCGAGGTGAGTCTCCTTTCCAACCTTGTAAGAGGGAATTGTCCCTATAGGTAAATGTAAATGATTGAATTATACTTATTTGCAGGGGCTACGCACGCGCAAAGTGACGAGAGTCCGTGCGTAGCTACTACTATGTTATGTCGGGTAGAATTTAGGATTTCACAAGCATGCCTTTATGTGCCTTACCTGTATCCTTGCATGTGTTCCTAGTGCTTATTATCTTTGATATTGATATGAGGATTCTAGGAAGTTATGTGCAAGTTTAAAGTGCTTAAATCTCTGATGTCAAGTATAATCCATGATGAATTCCTGAAGTTCCTGATGATTCTATGTATGTCTACGAGCACCCGTGTCGTATGTATGATTCGCGAGCGGGGTAGCCCTATATTTATGTCAACCGCGTCGCATGATCGATTCGCGAGCAGGGTAATGGATGCATCTATGGTTCTTGCCGCTCGACCCTCGGCAGTGCAAATTTATTTTCGCGTCGCTTCGGCCGTACGCTTCGGCATATTATGTGCTATGTATTTGACTAAGAGTCTTATTGTTATTATCAAATAAATTGTTCTTTGTGGAAAGGGGACTTGGGACTTTTATTTATATTATTATTTGACACTTGCGAGTAGATTTTAGTTCACATACTTGATATTCCATGTCTACTTGATTGCCATGACTGTTAATCCTGTCTAGATTTATTTAACTATACTAGTGCTAATGACCCTAGTGAGTAATACGTCTACCTCTCGTCACTACTTTTTCGAGTTTAGATGGGATACTCACTGGGTACATATTTGTTCATATGTACACATGCTACGCTTCTGTAATTAATTGTGTAGGTTCTGAGGCTGTTGCCCCTGGTCACTATCCCGGTGTCCGTCATTGAGAGTACTATCTGGATTAGACTACACGGTGAGATGCTCTTTCTGGCGTTCCTCAGTAGCACTGTGGAGTTTCTATTATTGTTGGATATTTCTGTCTACCCCTTTCAGACAGTTGTACATTTATTTTGTCTATTTGTATATTCCACTAGTCGCCTGTGGACCTGTGACACTAGGTCTTGGCATATGTAGTTGGTTTTCCTGGTATTTTGCTATACTGTATATGTTGGCAAATGATCTTTTGAGTTTCATTTAATCAAGTTGCATCACTTGACTGTTTCCTTTAGATGATTTACTCACTTAAAATTTGGCAAGTACTTAAATATCTAACTAAGTGAAGTAACTTCGGTAGTGAAATAGTGTTGGCTTGCCTGACTCCGGTGTTGGGCGCCATCACGACCTGAGTAGGAATTTGGGTCGTGACAAGATCCAAGTATCTATTGTTAGTAGCTGTGCGGGTTCATTGACGAGGAGACTCAAGGTAAACTTGATGCCGCGTTCGCAGGCTTCGGAGTCACCTTCCGGTTGATTTCAACTGTACTTACTTATTCTAGACAGTGTTATTTAGATTTGGTAGCAAGATTTAGTAGAGCTTATGACTTGTATTTACAGGGTTTTGGGGAAAATGTAAACTCAGTCAAGATTTCTATTATCGAGATTGTTAAAGTTCTTTTATTATTGTTATTGTGGTTAAATGTTAGGCTTACCTAGTCCCTAAGACTAGGTTCCATCACGGTACCCAATGGAGGGAAATTTGAATCGTGACAATGTCACGACCCAATTCTCCCTCCGACTGAGTCTCGTGACGGCACCTAGTCTAGACGACTAGGTAAGCCTATACCTTAAGCGAAATTCAGATAAAACAGGTAAAATAACAGTAAGTGAATTAAATCATAGCAAAGTCGACGTCGCTTGGCATGAACAGTTACTTTACCCAGAACCCGGAATATCACAATATATCACAAGCTACTCTACTGCTCAATATGTACAACTGCATAAAAAAGACCGTATAGTTTCATTTACAAGTACTACAACTTCAAGATAGGAAGGGGACTCGGAGATCTGCGGACGCTGCAGATTATACCTCGAGTCTCTTGATACTGCTGTTGCTGGCTAGCTGAGATACCGCGTACTAGGACCTGGATCTGCACATGGGGAAAACATGCGCAGAAGGGCGTGAGTACTCCACATTCGGTACCCAGTAAGTGCCAAGCCTAACCCCAGTCAAGTAGTGACGAGGTAAGGTAGAGGCCCTACTGAGGTTTGCAAAGTAATAGATATAGAGAACAAGTAAGTAAAGCAGGTGATAATCGACAGGAATTATGAGTAAAAGCTAGCAAGAAATAATATAATCAAATGCTCGGATCAACGCAATATATATATATAAAGCTCTGTAAGGAAGTAAAGTTACAACGCAATGCAATATGAGGGAAAGGCTCAGGTCTCTGCCCGCAATCCCTGTGTATGCAATGCAGTATGAGGAAAAGGCTCAGGTCTATGCCTGCAATCCCTGTATGCAATGCAGAATGAGGGAAAGGCTCAGGGCTATGCCCGCAATCCCTGTAAGGAATGCAAAATGAGGGAAAGGCTCAGGTCTATGCCCGCAATACCTGTATGCAATGCAAAATTAGGGAAAGGCTCAGGTCTATGCCCGCAATCCCTGTATTTATACGTAATATAAAATAAATCTCAGAAATTATGTAGTTTAAGGGTTTGAGCAAAACCAGTTGGAAATCTCGAAGAAAAATCATTAAATCAGTTTCAAAGAATAGTAACGATTGGAAAATCAGTTAGAAATCAATTTACCATGATAAATCTTAAGTTATTATGCAATTTAAATGATAGCAGTAATAATAGAGTTGAAAAGGAAGCATTATGTAGAAAGAAATAAGGAACTTCAGTGAAAATACCCCGTGCACGTGCTCGTCACCTCACGTACACGGGGTTTTTAGAGCAAAAACCAGTAAAAATGTCTAAGGGAAATTCCCCAACACAGAGTTAGGCAAGCCACTTACCTCAACTGTGCAAATCAATCGCTAATCACTCTCTTGCCACGAGTATCCAACTCCGGATGGCCCAAATCTATTCAATTCGACAGGATAACGTAAATATAAATTCAGAAATCTAAATAACTAATTAATTCAGAACTAATAAGCGAAATTAGAAAATTTGACCAAAACGCCCCTCGGGCCCACGTCTCGGAATCGGGTAAAATTTATATTTTCTCGGACACCCATTCGCTCACGAACTCACTAGAACCAGAATCATCGAACTCCGATGTCAAAAACCCCCTAAATCCTCAGATTTTCGGTTGGGGGAGTTTCATCAAGTTTCCATGGCTTTCCCCCTCATTTTTGCTAATTAAGCTAAGGAAAATAACGGGGATTAATGGTCTAACAAGGAATTAGGATTAGAAAACGTTACCTATGATCCTTCTCTTCAAAACCCACTGAAAGTCGCCAATTTCCGAGCTCTCAAACGATTTTTAACTTATCAATTTCAAACCCTCGGATTTAGAATAAACACAAGCAATTTTCGCACCAGCGGTCCTTTCAACCGCAGCTGCGGTACCGCACCTGCGGAAAAGGTATCGCAGGTGCGGGTTTCAGTTAAGCAGGACAGAGGTCGCGCGGGTCTTTTGTCGCTGGTGCGGCTCCGCGCCTGCGAAAACCAATCGCAGGTGCGGGATTCACTTAAGCTGGACAGAGGTCGCGCCTGCGGGCCTTTTGTCGCTGGTGCAGCTCCGCGCCTGCGGAAACCCAATCGCACCTGTGGAGACGAGGAAGGCCTGGCCCAACCTCGCACCTGCGGCTAGGGGCCGCTCTTGCGAGCTCGCACCTGCGGAATTTCCATCGCAGGTGCAGAAACACCAGAAGAGCCTGGTTCAGCAATTTACCAAGTCCAAAATTCTTCCGTTAAGCATCCGGAACAACTCTGAGGCCCCCGGGACCTCAACCAAAACCACCAACTGACCCCAATACCTCATTCCAACTTTTCGAGCCTTAAAAACACGTCCCATAACATCAAAATACCCAAAAATGCATAGATTCAAGCCTAAGGATCATAAGGATTTTCAAGAATTCACCCCCGACGCCGAACCACGTCTAAACTCGTCTGAATAACCTCAAATTTTGCACACAAGTCATAAATGACATTCCGGATCTGCTGCCGCTTTCGGAATTCCATTCCAAGTCCGATATCAAAATCACACCTATCGGCCGAAATCGCCGAAATTCTAACTTTCGCCAATTCAAGCCTAGATCTACGTCTGACCTCAAAAACACATTCCCAACTCGCACCCAACCCCGAAATCACTCAACGGAGCTAACGGAGTCGACGGATTTCCATTCTGGATCCGTCTTTACACAGCTCCCACTCTGGCCCAATTTCTAAGGTTAAAGCTCACCTTAAAGGACTATATGTCCAAAAACACTCCAATGTTCATCACTCAACGCTCCGACTCGTTCCATTAACCTAATAAGGCATGGGAGACAGAGTTATCAGGGGATCGGGGAGCTAACTCTCAAAACGACCGGTCAGGTCGTTACATTCTCCCCCTCTTAAGAAAATCATTCGTCCTCGAACGAGTATAAAAACATACCTGAAGCTGTGAATAGGTGAGGGTACTGACTCCGCATATCCTGCTCGGCCTCCCAAGTCGCCTCCTCGACCGGATGACCTCTCCACTTCACCTTGATTGAAACAATATCCTTCGATCTGAGCTTTCTAACCTACCAGTCAAAAATGGCCACAGGCTCCTCAACATATGATAGATTCTTGCCCAACTGAACTGAGCTGAAATCCAACACATGAGTCGGGTCACCATGATACTTCCGGAGCATGGACATGTGGAATATCGGATGAACACCTGCTAGGTTGGGAGGCAAGGCCAACTCATAAGCAACCTCCCCAACCCGGTGCAATATCTCAAAAGGGCCGATGAACCTCGGACTCAGCTTACCCTTCTTCACAAATCTCATGACGCCCTTCATCGACGATACCTGAAGCAAAACCCGATCACCAGGCATGAATGATAAATCACGAACTCTTCGGTCCGCATAAATCTTCTATCTGGATTGGTCTGTGCGAAGTCTATCCTGAATCACCTTCACCTTGTCCAAGGCATCCTGAACCAAATCCGTACCCAACAATCGGGCCTCGCCCGGCTCGAACCATCCAACTGAAGACCTGCACTGCCTATCATATAAAGCCTCAAACGGCGCCATCTGAATGCTAGATTGATAGCTGTAATTATAAGCAAACTCTGCAAGAGGTAAGTAATGATCCCATGATCCTCCAAAATCAATCACACAAGCATGGAGCATATCCTCCAAAATCTGAATGGTGCGCTCGGACTGTCCGTCCGTCTGAGGGTGGAATGTTGTACTGAGATCAATCTGGGTACCCAACTCACTATGCAAGGCTCTCCAGAAGTGCGAGGTGAACTGAGGACCTCAGTCTGAAATAATAGATACCGGCACACCATGCAACCGGACTATCTCCCTCATGTAGATCTGAGCCAATCTCTCCGAAGAATATGTAGTCAATACCGGAATGAAATGAGCTGACTTGGTCATCCGATCCACAATCACCCAAATAGCATCATACTTCCTTAGAGTCCGAGGAAGTCCGACCATAAAATCCATGGTAATTCGCTCCCACTTCCACTATGGAAGCCTCATCTGCTGAAGTAATCCTCCCGGTCTCTGATGCACACACTTGACANTCCGCAGTCCATCTACGTCAGGCACACAAATACGGCTCTGCAGTCTCAACACACCATCATCATCTATGGTCATATGTCTAACACCATCCCGCTGAACTCTATCCCAAAGAGCTCGAAGGTCGGGATCATCATACTGGCATTCTCGAATGCGGTCATAAGGAGAAGATCGAGCAACAACACAAGCAAAAACCCGGTGAGGCTCAGAAAGGTCCAACCTCACGAATTGGTCGGCTAAGGACTGAACATCCAAAGCTAAGGGCCTCTCAGCTGCATGAAGATATGCCAAACTACCCAAACTCTCTGCCCGGTGACTTAGGGCATCGGCCACCACATTGGCCTTCCCCGGATGGTATTATATGGTAATGTCATAATCCTTGAGTAGCTCCAACCACCTGCGCTGACGCAAATTGAGATCCTTCTGCCTAAATATGTGCTGCAAACTCTGGTGATCCGTATATATCTCACAGGGAACACCGTATATATAATGACGCCTCATCTTCAGGGCGTGAACAATCGCTTACCAACTCAAGATCATGAACCGGGTAATTGTTCTCATGTACCTTCAACTGTCTGGACGCGTAGGCAATCACCCTACCGTCCTGCATCAACACCGCTCCCAAACCAATCCTCGAAGCATCACAATAGACTGTATAGGACCCCGCACCGGTAGGTAGGACTAACACTGGAGATGTAGTCAGGGCTGTCTTGAGCTTCTGAAAGATCTCCTAACACTCCTCAGTCCATATAAAAGGTGCACCCTTCTGGGTCAATCTAGTCATGGGTGCTGAAATGGATGAAAATCCCTCCACGAAACGGCGATAATAACCAGCCAAACTGAGGAAACTGTAGATCTCGGTAGCTGAAGACGGCCTGGGCCTACTCTGCACTGCCTCCACCTTCTTTGGATCTACCTTGATCCCATCCGAAGATACTATATGGCC
>ML270835.1:27314-163956 GCA_005239495.1 Nicotiana undulata | reverse complement strand
GGGGGGGTAGGGCTTAAGGAACAATTAAATATTATTGGGTTGTGGGGTTTAGGTCCGTTGGATTAGTTAGATCCAACGGCTAGGGATAAGAGGGGGTAAAACGGGGTCGTTTTGGACAGTGGGGCAGGCCGGGTGGGGATTTGGGCTTGGGTCATTTGAGTGTTGAGGAATTGAGCTTTGGACCTGGGTAAATCTAGCCCAGGTCCGATTTTTACTATTCTAGGCCTAAACTCAATTAATCTAATTAAAATCAAATCTAATTAAATTCAAAAAAAAAAATGTAATAATTAAATTGATCTCATTTTTGTTTAATTATAGACTAATTAAAAATAAAATAGTTAATTTAATACTCCTACTTAAATCCACAATTTGTTGGGGGTAAAATGATTAATTTGAGTAATTAGTTATCAAGACTACATTACATCAACCAATCGTCATTCGTTCGTTATTCAATTCATTACAAATGATAAATTCGCGATTTCATGATGCAATTTTAATAATTTAAAAAGATGAATTATGGATATGCAAACGCAAATAATTCGCAGTTAATCGATGCAGATAATTCACAATTAATCAACAAAAATTCATAAAATCAATTAATTTATTGAGATTTTTATAGGATGAGATGGTGAGCAAAAATCACGCGCTCACACTTACTATAAAAAAAAGTTATTTTTAAATAAAGCATGAAGCGATTAAAGAAAAAGGACAAATAAACTAATTGAAACCTACCATAGATACACGAAACAAACTAAATAAAATATCCTTCTTAAATTAAGCTTCAATTTCGCCCGACTATTCTATTCCTTCCATTTTCTAATAATTTTTCTATTTCTCTTTCCTTTTCCATTTGTGTGTCCTTATTTTTCTTTTGCTCCCCTTAATTTCTTCCTAATCTTATGCAAAACTTTTAAATTTCAGTTTTTGTTTTAAAGTACTCGCATCACTATTTTCTATAAGTTTAAAGTGCTTCAACGCAGTAAAAAGAGATATCAAGATAAAAAATTATATACACAAATATATCAAATTAATTGTAGTTTATGAGCAAAACTTCTAACTGTTATTTTTCCTTTACCCCATGATATTTCAATTGGAGGTCAAGATAATAAGAGTTTTGATGATTCCTTGGAATTACAAATGGCAGTGGATTATTAATGCGTTGATTCCTTCAATTTGTTCATTTTTGTATCTATATATTTCTGTAATCACAATGCACAAGATTTTGATATAGTTTGTGGAAAAGTAAGATGGTAATGCATATGGTATTTCTATTTATATGGAGGTGTTTTAAATTTTAAACTTATAAGTAATGCATCCATATATAAAGTTGCTTCTTTATTGACATTTATTTCACAGTCATAGGTACGCATTAAATTCTATTGGAAACTCAGGAATATATTAAATTTTTCAGTAAAAAATAAGGTAAAAAGCCGAAAAAATCAGAAATTAGATATACAAAGGTTTTTTCAAAAAAGAAATGTGGGTTAGATGAGAACAATTCATGAATATGTTTTTAAAATTTAGTTTAGATGGGAATAAATTTGATGAATATGAATACAAAGATAATTTTATAGGAGGATGATATCAATAAAGTAGTATAGTATGTGGTCCATGAATTTTATCTGCCTTTGACATTAGGAGAGTAATGATATATTTTTCTGTCTCCTTTTCTGTCCTTTTCGTATAGGAGGGTAGACGACAAAAAATATCATATATTCTTTGACAATTTGACATTATATAGGAAAAAGTAAAACGAAAGAAAAGTTTTTCATGTACAAATAGTTCCCAAGAAATTGCGATAAGTATACAGAGCCAACAGTGATACATAAAACAATAATACAACGTTATATAAAGTATCTATCTTAATATTACTACAATATTTGATTCAATAATTTTCCTCGTAAAACTTAATAAAATAAGAATATAAGAATTAGTAATACATGGATTAAAATAATAAAATAACAAAAATAACCTTGCAGTAACCACAAGTTTATTTTGTTAAAAGAATAAACAAATATTTTAAGATATACATTGTATAATGATTTTTAATACAAAAAAAAAAAACTAAATATTCAGTAGCAAATAATCTTTACATTGCAATTCATATATTATAATCTCTTGTATTGTTTATCCCACAATTATATTTTCTGAATCAATAGTACTTACATTACGAAAGTTCTTGTACCACTAATCCTTGGATAATGCATCATAATTATATATATATATATATTTATATATATATATATATATATATATATAAATCACAATAAGCAAAGGAAAATAAATAGATTAATAAGAAAAAACTTGACAAAAATAAGTTGGAAAACTAATCACACGCTTAAAAATTTGACTACATATTTTCTTAAGTAGCATTCCGACATACTTCTCCGTTCCCCTGCTTATACTTTTGGAAACACCCTGGCCTGAAGGCAGAAGATATTAACCTCATCAACAAAGAAAAAGAATTAGAATAAAGAAGTGAACTAACCAAATAAAAAACTTTGCACGATGAGCTACAATAATGAATTGAATAAGAAAAAGCCATTAAAATTGTCAACAAATTTAATCTAATTCCTAAAAGTTATAAAGAGAAAGGAAGACAAAAACCTGATCTCTTCAACTACACTCTTTCATTCATGCCATCAAGAAGACCAAACCAAATGCCCTCTCATCAATGGCTATTTCAATTCATTACAAAAGCATTCCAAAGAGGATAATTAACAAGCTGCTGCACAAAATGTGATGACCCAAAAGGTTATTCCGTGTAATTTTAATTAAATTTGTATTACGAGTTCCTGAAAGCCTCCGTTTATCTCACCTCGATATGCGTGCACAACCCGGACGCGTAGCCGGAGAACCGTTATGTGAAAAAATTGATAAAATGTTAAATTTATGATGATTATTTGAATACAGTTGACTTTGGTCAACATTATTGGTAAACGGACCTGGACCCGTGATTCAACGGTCCCGAAAGGTGCGTAGGAAAATATGTGACTTGGGTGTATGCCCGGAATCGAATTCCGAGGTCCCAAGTTCGAGAAATGAATTTTTAAAGAAAAAAAATTATTTTCTGAAAAATATAAAGGCTTTTGAAAATGAAATTTGATGTGAAACCTGTGTGATCGGGCCCGTATTGTGGTTCCGGAGCCCGAGACAGTTTCAATATGTTTATTATGAGTTATCTGTAGAATTTGGTAAGAAACGGACTAAGTTTGACGTGATTCGGGCTAAAAATGGAAAATATGAGAGTTTAAGATGTTGTGAAATACTACAATGATTTCGAGGCCTAATTCGTTGTGTTTGATGTTATTTTGGTAGAGTAACTGCACAAGTGAGTCCGTAGTATGTTTTCAAAGTTGTGTGTATAATTGGTGTTGAGCCACGAGGGCTCGGGGGTGAATGAGTAATCGGGTTTTTGTCCGAATTTCGGGTTTGGACCAAGCGGCCCCGGGGTCGATTTTTGACTTTTTGGAGAAAACCTTAGAAAACTCATTTCCAAGCATTAGAACTTATTCATTTAGAATTTATTGATATAATTAAGTAACTTGTGTCTAGATACGAGCGAGTTGGTGGTGGAATCAAGAGGTAAAGCGGTAGTTGAGACTTGATTGTGTTCGTGGCATCGAGGTAAGTGTTTGGCCTAACTTTAGCTTGAGGGAATATGTGTTGAGTCGTATGTGATACCTGTTTCAATCATGTTCAATGTATAGGTGAGGTGACGAGTACTTATACATTGTGTGTCAAGCATGCCCGTGAGTCGGATTTTTGTGTATTACATGTTATTGCTTCGATATTCATTGTGTTATGAAGTAGATTCATTTTGGAAGTTGTTCTATTGCTGAGAATACTCGATTAAGGATTTGTGATAAGTTGTTTCAGTTGAGGAGTGATTTTATTAAGTTCTATACTCGTATGAGGTTGGTTATTAAGTTCTATACTCAGGGCAGTATTATTTTTGGTTGTCCCCTTGCTGGGTGGTTATGAATTGTACTTCCTACTGTTGAATTCCTTGCCAAGTGGTTGTTTGATGTTGATTGGGTGAGGAAGAGTGTAAATCACGAAGGGTGATGCCGTGTATTCATTTCATTCATTGCATTGTGAGGAAGAGAGTAAAAGCACGAAGGGTGATGCCGTGCCATGATGTTGCATTTAAACGCACGAAAGAACATGCCGTGCCCGTTTATTTATTTATTGCATTGTGAGGACGAGAGTAAAAGCACGAAGGGTAATGTCGTGTACTTGTTTTGGTGAGGATGAGAGTAAAAGCACGAAGGGTGATGCCGTGTACATATTTGTTGTGTTGTTATTTCTGTTGACTTTTATTCCCTTATATTGTTGCTTTGCTTAGATATTCATTACTGTTCTTTCTTGTTTTCCCCCATTAATTGTTCCTTGTCTGATCGTTCTTAACTGTTATTTCCTTCTACTTCCCTTCTATATATTGTAGAACTATACAGGTATTTTGTTGTTTTCGTGTCTAGCCTCGTCACTACTTCGCCGAGGTTAGGCTCGGCACTTACTCAGTACATGTGGTCGGTTGTACTGATCTGCACCTGCACTTCTCTATGTTGTGCAGATTTCGGAACCGGACCTAGTGGGCACTACTAGAGGGAGTATCCTTCAGTCCACGCAAGCGACACTGAGGTAGTCCCGCAGACGTTTGTGGGCCTTGGCGTCACTTCTTATATTTCTCCTTTCCTGTCTTTACATGTAATTCCGAAACAGTTGTTCCTTTTTTTTTTATTGTGACTCATGTATGTAGTGAATATTACATAGTCTGTGAAGGTTGTGACTCCAGTTTATGGCCAGATTATTATGGGCGTTTGTGTAGTATTGTTCAATCAAATATTAGTGTTTCATTTGTTCCGCACTTTGTATTTAAATTCTTTTGATTATCACTGTTAATGGCTAGGTAATAAAGGAATAGCTTCCAAATACTGTAAACGTTGGCTTGTTTAGCGGGTTCAACGTTAGACGCAATCACGGCCTTGACAGTGGGATTTCGGGTCGTGACAAGTTGGTATCAGAGCCCTAGGTTTCTTAGGTCTCACAACTCACGGAAAAACTTGGTAGAGTCTGAGGGATCAATGCGGAGACGTCTGTACTTATCCCCCAGAGGCTGCAAAGTTAGGAATGACTTCACTTTTCCGTTTTCTCTGTCGTGCGATTTGAAGTTCTAAATGCTAATCGAGTTCCATTCTATTCTCTCGCAGATGGCGAGAACGCTTTCTTCCTCATCTACTGATCATCAGCCCGATCCTCCTGTTGCAACTCCTACGAGGGGCCGAGGATGAGGACGAGGCCGTGCTAGAGGCCGAGGCAAGGGTAGGGCTCAGCCAAGAGCAGCAGCCCCAGTAGGGGACCCTCAGGTAGAACTTGCCGGTGAGGTTCTTGCTCAGACGGTTCCAGTCGGACCAGCTCAGGTCCCAGAGGGGTTCATTGCCACCCCGGTTCTTCAGGACGCTCTAGTCCGCTTAGTGGGACTTATGGAGAGTGTGGCTCAGGCCGATATTCTTCCTACAACACCAGCCGTCCCTCAGGCTGGGGGAGGGCCCCAGACTCCTGCTACTCGCACGCCAGAGCAGTTAGCCACTCAGTTCCAGACTCCGGCACCTCAGACAGTCGGAGTAGCTCAGCCGGGCATTGTGGCACCGACAGTGGAGGGAGCAACTATGTCAGCAAATGCCCTATGGAGATTAGATCGGTTCACCAAGCTATTTCCTACGACTTTTACTGGTGCACCATCAGAGGACCCCCAATATTACTTGGACAGTTGTTATGAGGTTCTTCGGAACATGGGCATAGTAGAGTCCAATGGAGTTGATTTTGCTACATTTCGTATTTCTGGTACCACCAAGACCTGGTGGAGAGATTATTGCTTGACCAGACCAGCTGGGTCTGCACCTTTGACTTGGGCTCAGCTCTCCGAGTTGTTCTTGAGGAAGTTTCTTCCCGTTACTTAGAGAGAGGACTACCGGAGGCAGTTTGAGCGCCTCTAGAAGGGATCTATGACTGTTACACAGTACGAGACTAGGTTCATTACTCTGGCCCGACATGCTATCATGATACTCCCCACAGATCGAGAGAGAGAGTGAGGAGGTTTATTGAGGGTTTGGCTCATCCTATTAGACTCCAGATGGCTAGAGAGTCAGGTACGGATATTTCAATCCAGGAGGCGGCCAATGTGGCCAGGAGGATTGAAATGGTTTTGTCACAGGGCGGTGGTCAGGGGTCTGACAAGAGACCTCGTCATTTCGGCTGTTTCAGTGAGGCTTCATGTGGAGGCAGAGAATCTTTCGGTAGAGGTCATCCACCAAGGCCATACCAGTCGGCATTTCAGGTATCCCGCAGTGCGCCACCAGCTCCTATTAGTGCACCACCAGCTCCTATCAGTGCGTCGCCGCTTCAGAGCTTCCAGGGTGGTTATTCGGGTCGACAGGGCCAGTTTCAGAGTCAGCAGCCTCAGCAGCAGAGGTCTTGTTGTTCTTATGGTGTTTCAGGGCCCATTGTTAGGTATTGCCCCCGAGCTTCTGGCAGTTCTCAATATCAGGGTTCAAGTGCTATGATTCCCGCATCAGGTGCACCCCCACCCCCTCAGCCAGCTAGGGGTGGAGGTCGAGGTGCCAGAGGTGGAGGACAGGCCCCGAGAGGTAGAGGTTATCCCACAGTAGGTCGACCTAGAGATGTTCAGGTTGGAGGGGCTCCGCCCCGATGCTATGCTATTCCGACCAGGCCTGAGGCTGAGGCCTGCGATGCAGTCATCACAGGTACGGTTTCAGTTTGTGGTAGAGATGCTTCATTTTTGTTTGATCCGGGGTCTACATTCTCCTATGTGTCTTCATATTTTCCCCCTCATTTGAGTATGCCCCGTGATGCCCTGAGTACTTCTGTATATGTGTCTACCCCGGTGGGTGATTCTATTGTGGTAGATCGAGTCTACCGTTCATGCTTAGTGGTTATTGGTGGTTTGGAGACTCGGGTAAATCTTTTGCTTCTTGATATGGTTGACTTTGATGTTATATTGGGGATGGATTGGCTATCTCCCTACCATGCTGTTCTGGACTGTCACGCCAAGACTATGACCTTGGCTTTACCAGGAGTACCTCGTTTGAGTGGAGAGGGACTCCTAGTCATTTTTCCGGTAGAGTTATTTCATATATAAAGGCTTGGCGCATGGTTGAGAAGGGTTGTTTGTCCTATTTGGCCTATGTTCGTGATTCTAGTGCCGAGGTTCCTTCTATGGAGTCTGTGCCCGTGGTTCGTGAGTTTCCATAGGTCTTCCCTGCTGACCTGCCGGGTATGCCACCCGACAGGGATATTGATTTTTGCATTGAGTTGGCTCCGGGCACTCAGCCCATTCTACCCTGCCGTATCGTATGTCCCCGCCGGAGTTGAAGGTGTTGAAAGATCAGTTGCAGGATTTGTTGGATAAAGGCTTCATTAGGCCTAGTGTTTCCCCATGGGGTTCCCCAGTGTTGTTTGTTAAGAAGAAAGATGGCTCAATGAGGATGTGTATCGACTATCGGCAGTTGAATAAGGTTACTATTAAGAATAAGTATTCTTTGCCGAGGATTGATGATTTATTCGACCAGCTTCAGGGTGCTACAGTGTTTTCCAAGATAGACTTGAGATCTGGTACCATCATCTAAGTATTAGGGGGTCTGATGTCCCTAAGACAACCTTTCGCACTCGGTATATGCATTATGAGTTCTTGGTGATGTCATTTGGGTTGACAAATGCCCCCGCTGCTTTTATGGAGTTGATGAACCGGGTGTTCAGGCCCTATTTGGAATCATTATTTATAGTATTCATTGATGATATTTTGATTTACTCCCGTAGCCGAGGGGAGCATGAGCAGCACCTCCGAATCGTCCTCCAGACTCTGAGGAATAGTCAGTTGTACGCCAAATTCTCTAAGTGTGAGTTTTGGTTGAGTTCGGTGGCATTTCTGGGCCATGTTGTGTCGGCAGAGGGTATTCAGGTGGATCCCAAGAATATTTTAGCAGTCAGAGATTGGCCTAGACCCACCTCAACTACCGAGATTCGGAGCTTCTTGGGCTTAGCAGGTTATTATCGCCGATTGTGGAGGGCTTTTCATCCATCGCAGCCCCGATGACCAAGTTGACTCAGAAGGGTGCCCAGTTCAGGTGGTCCGATGAATGTGAGGCGAGCTTTCAGAAGCTCTGTCGCGCCCCCTTTTTCTATTGCACGGGTTAGGTACGGAGAGATAGGGTTTATGACATTTTGGACAACTCCTTAAAAGAAAGGGTTTAAGGAAGAGTCGCCACCTAACAATTTTTATGGTGCGTTAGGGCACATAGAGTTGACAACTCGTGAACTAGTTTGCATTACCAGAGTTTGGGTAATGGCTTGAAATTATCCCAAGGGGAAGGTGTTAGGCACACCTCGAGATCCACAACTGTGGGTCCCAACCAATAAGTTTTGTGAATTTGGACGGTGAACAAGTAACAAGTAAGGTTCATATAAGAGGGGATTTCAAACAAGTATGAAAATCTTTAAAGGTTTTGGAATAACATTAGAATAAACATTTGAAAAGAATTGTCCTAGGTTTAAAGTAATACGAATCACTTTAATGCTATACCCGGTATGTCACACCTCGAAGAGGCGGATACACGTGGTATTAGCGCACCGGTTATCATATCTGTATTCTACCCTTCCGACCCCGTAAAGGTTATTTAAAAATGCGTGGGTTGGTTACGAATGCTTATTGCGTGCAATTACCCGTCCCATTCTATAAGTCCTGGAGGGTGTTTAGGACTACTAATCTTACAAGGAAGGAACTAGGCTGAACCCTTAGGTTTAAAGGACAAAATACTAGGCGACATACAAAACAAGTAGGACTGCGCATATAAGGGAACATATGAAGACAAAGAAAGGCTCACAGGTCCCTCCACACAGACACGTAAGTAGCACGTCTCAAACACGATTAAAGTCTCAAGACAGGAGTTCAAAAATGGGAATTTTAGTAAAATAGTAGGTCGTAGGAATCTGAGTTGGAAAACTTAATGAAGGCAGAAGATTTAATTAAGACTGAGTGACTTGGAGAATAGTTGATTTTAAAAAATACAGTAGCTAAAGGAAGCGGTAAGATTTAGAAGTACGCATTGATTTAAAGCTTTCAGAAAACGTAGAAGAAAGTCATTAAAGCAGGGGTTTGCAGTAATATAGTGATTTTAAAAGATAAGCGACTAAAATACAGTAGCTTAGCATAGAGTAATAGTTATCAGTTTACAGAGAACTGTAGTAAAAGAAGTAGTAAGATGGTATCAAAATATAGTAACTTTAAAGAAATACAAAGCAAGGATCCGAAATGGCACGATTTTGAGCAGAGTGAGATATCTTTAAAAACCCAGTAGTTTGAAAACATAATAGAACAAGAATCCGTAAAAATCAGTAAAAGGAAATAGATGCACAACTTCGAGACTGTTTAAAATAGAGCAGGAGTTTTAATAAAAGTAAAATGAACTTCAGTGAGGTAAAACAGGAATGGGAGCAGCAGGGTTCAAAATGTTTAAAGGGGACTGATTATACTAGTAGAACATAATTGATTTAATTTTATACGTGTTAGGCCTAAGGTTTGCCTAGGCGTCGTATACATTGCCTACTTATTTTAAAGGGTGAACATGCATATTTGGATTCTGATTTTAATAGATACATGTTTGCAAGAAATTATTTCAAGTAGATTAACCATATTTTTATGGGAGTATTAGATTATGTTAACTAGATGTTCAATTTCTGATAAATAAGAAATCCTAAGGGCAGGATATCTAATGCACAAAGTATCATCTTGAAACATGGTTTCTATATGTCATGTTTATGAAAATGCATGAGCAATACATTATGGCAGCTTTTGCTACTCGTTTAGCTATACTAGGAACATGGTGTCAGATGGCATGAATATAATAGATGTGTTGAAATGAAGAACCTAAACATGATTTTTAATGCATGGTATGCATGTCCTAAGCATGATACTATTGCACACATAGGGAAATAAAGCCTATAGTCATGATTTCTACCCATACTACACTAAACATGCATAGTTCCCTCCCATATTCACTATCCAACCCCGATCGTTTATTTACAAATTTATTACATACCCTATCAAATGAAATACAATAATTACAAAGAGGAAAACAAGAAGTTATTCTATAGGGAGTCTTCAAACAGGCCCAACCTTCCAGCCTCACTTCTTTCGAATCTCACAGCCTTCATGGCCTGGGTGCGGCAAAGCTCCCTAAGGCCCTTGTGAGGGCCCTGGCCAATACCAGTACCCAGCAATTGCCAAAGTTGAGATAGGTGCAATGTATAATTACCTGCCTCAGTGTGTCAAAGTTCAGAGGGAACTCAAGGTCCCTAAGCAATGCTCACATTGAGGTGGTGGAACCTAAAGGTCTAAGAATAGTGTGAAGTGCTTGTAGTTAAAAAGAGTTGAGTTTGAAAGAGTGTTTTGAAATAACATGGCTTTAGAGGATAATATAAAGATCTTTTATGAAAACCAGTTTGAAAAGGAAGCAGTAGAATGGTCACAACTCAGCAAGTATGCAGAATTCAAGAAAACAAACACAAATAGGGGAAATGGATTAGGGACAAGTAATGGTAGAAACATATTTGCACGTAATCAGTCCTTAGAGCAAAGTTACAGATTTTCACTGAATGTGATATGCCAAGAGTTTATCACATATTATAGATGGAGACACAAATATGAGAATACCAAGTATTATAGGTGCATTAGAAGCCAGACAGTTGATAAAGAAAATACATAAAAAGATGCTAGATATGCAGAAAGAAGAAGTCAAAGAGTCACATAGGCCATAATGAATCATAGAGAGGAAAACAAGAGTCATGTTAGGCTAGAAGAAGAAGAGAGATCATAGAAAGAGAGTAGACATACTAGTTACATGGTAGGCAATAGAATGATAAGTAAAAGCACAAAAGAAACAACAAGAATCTTAACCAGAATTGAAACATATTGTTTTAGGATGCTCTTAAATTAGAACATACCAGTGTTAAGAGAGAGAGAAAAGCAGAAGAGAGCAAAGTGATAGCACTATTGGCCTTGGCTTACAGCAGACTAATAATAGGCAAGAGTAGAGAGCAGCAAATAGAGCAAAGAGAGACAGAAAGAAAGAGCATGAGAGAGTAGTATGGAGAGTATTCACTGATCTCTGTTCTAATGAATGAGCAGGGTATTTATAGTTGGCAAAGCAATGTAGTAAAATAAGGTAAAAATCAAGTTTATTAATAATTAAGGAATTTCAAAATCAACCAGTCAAGAAAGCAAGGCAAGTTCTCCCTTAAGTCCGGGATTTTCATTCAAAAAATTGTAAGAATCAATAACATATAAGGCAAAGAGAATCAGTACATGTTAAATAAGGGAAGGATTAATATAACTTGGTAATTATAACAACTTAGAATCTGTAAATAGTAAGAATCAGAAGACTCCCTTAATTAAGGAGTCACTTTACATGGTCAAAAGCAGGTAAATAAGGAAAGATTGGTAACATAACAAGCACATAGTAGGGATTTGGGGCAGGTACATGAGGTTTGATTAGAGTAGTAGTCAAACGGTAAAATCAGTCATGAAATAAAGCAAGAGAAATAGTTAATAGTGTAAAGATTATCACAAGAAATCAATCAGAGGAAATCAATCACAGGAGATTAGTGATTCAAAACACGAATAAACATATAAGAAGAGTATAAGCAAACAGAATCAAGTCGGAACCCTAATACAACATTATTGGGGTAAAAATCAGAAGATACTTAATCAATCGAAGCATACTCATGAGAACACAACAAACGTAATAGGACGAGCAACATATTATCGAGAAATAAATCAGGAATTTAGGGTTTTTAGCAGAATTAAACAACAAGGTAAAAAATCGTTCTAACATAAGGAGAACCATAAGATAATACTAAGAAATCAGGAAGAAAATCGTTTAAAAGGGGTTTTAAGAACCCGAGTTCTTAAAGAATGCGAAATCGTTTGAAAAATATCAGGTTTTTAAAGAAAAGTAGGTGAAAACCTCAAGATAAACATAGATACATTACAGATCTTAAAAGAAATCAAAGCGTCCGAGCTAGGGTTTCAAAGAGAGAACCCGGAAATGAAGGCACCGACCTAGAAACCCAAGGGTCTAGGCAAGAAAAATAGAAAGATCTTACTCGGACCAGCCATGAAGGTATGAAGCAAACAAAAACGAGCCATGGTGAGAGTAAACTGGTCATGGCCCTTTGAGGGCCTTAGGGACGACGTTGTCGATCACAGGAGAGCCATGAGAGACGAGAGGATGGAGCTTCAAGGTTTCCGGCAAGAGGGGTGGCCGGAGAAGATGAGGTCCATCGGAGAAGGAGAAGCCCAAGAGGCTTCTAGAGAGAACCAGAGGTTACAGAGAGATAGAGAGAGAAAGGGTCTCGAGAGAATGAGAGACGGGGAGGGGGTTAGGTTAGAGTTAATTTAGGAAAATTAATTCTTGGCCGTTGATCTATCTTGATCAACGGCTCAGATAAATTGAGGGTTTGGGCCGGGTTATTTTAGAGTATGGGTTGGGTTAAAATTGTGGGTTTGGGTCAGGTGGGGTTGATTTCAAAATTTAGCTTAAATTTAAATAAAATGGGCTAGATGTTAAATACCCAATTAAATAACATAATTAATTAATTAAAATAGTTAACAATTGTATAAAGTGAAATTAAAACCTGATAAATGAAATTAAGATAATTAACTACTATAAAAATATAGAAATGATCAGTTGTTGCTTTTAAAAAGGTGTAATTGTATATTTGCGCTATTATTGCAAAATTGTTGAAATTAGCTAAATAATGCCAATATTGACTAATTTTGGAAATAACCAAATCATAATGGAATTAAATAGGATTAAAAACAAAAATGTTGAGTTGGAAAACATTTTAAAATTATTTATAACACGATTTGTGAGCAATTATTGAGTAAAATATCAGATAAAATGGGAAAATAAACTAATAAAAATATGAGAAATGCATGGAAAAATGCTAGTTATTATAAAAGTGATTTTGAAGGTACATATGCCAATTCGAAAATAATTTTGAGGAAAAATTGGGTATCAACAGCTGCCCCTCTTTACCCGGGAAGGATGAAAGAGTTGTCGGGTAAAGATATGATGGCCAAATTTTGACCGAGTTGGATGAGAGATTTAGGCCGTACCCCGATTTCTGAGTTGCCTACATATCCCTGGTTTTACAGGAATCAGGCCGTATGTAGTTCAGGAATCACCGGTGAAATATACTAGTGATGTTTCGCAAGGATGGACGCAAGGTGCGAGGGTAAGGTAAAAGTAGGAAGGTTTTACGAGGTGATGTCGGAAAACTGGAGCGGTCTGCTCCTGGCTGGTTGGCTGTTCCGTCTGGGTTACCTACAGATAGAGAACAAGCGTATATTGTGCATAATATAAACATGATGCAAGTTCTCGTCGGACTATGAATGTTGTCTTTGGACAATTAGGATGATGTCCTTAGACCATGATGTCCTGGGCCATGAAACGCTTGGTGCGGGATTCGCAGGCTATGAAATGATGTTCTCGGGCCATGAGGATGGTGCCTCCGAACCATGATGCCTTTGAATAATGATATGCAAGTTGAATATAAGAGATCCTTAGGCCATGAAATGATGTTCTCGGGCCATGGAGATTGTGCCTCCGAACGATGACGCCTTTGGACAAGTTGGCGATATTTCAGCCCATGAAGAATGCAGTAGTATGATGTTGGCAAGACAGAGCTTAGTCTTACAATTTGCAAGAAGAAAGAGGGCAGAGCTTAGCCCGAAAGAAAGCGTAAATAAATAGGATGGTTGCTTTGAAAAAGGTAGAAATGAGCTTAGCGTAATGAAGTAAGATGCGGAGAGAGGTAGCGTAGAACCTCGGAAGGCAGAATAGGTAGCCTTATGCAAGAGGTAGATGCAGATGGAGGTAGAGCTTAACCTCGGAAGGCAGAAAGGTAGCCTTATGCAAGAAGTAGATACCGATAGAGGTAGAGCTTAACCTCGGAAGGCAGAAAGGTAGCCTTCTGCAGATGCGAATGCAGATGGAGGTAGAGCTTAACCTCATGCAGACGGAGACAGGGCTTAGTCTCGGAAGGCAGAATTGTAGCCTTATGCAGATGCGAATGTAAATGGAAGGTAGAGCTTAACCTCATGCAGACGGAGACATGGATTAGTCTCGGAAGGAAGAATGGGTAGCCTTATGCAAGAAGTAGATGCAGATGGAGGTAGAGCGTAATCTCGGAAGGCAGAAAGGTAGCCTTATGCAAAGATGCGAATGCCAATGGAGGTAGAGCTTAACCTCGGAAGGCAGAAAGGTATCCTTATGCAAAGATGTGAATGCAAATAGAGGTAGAGCTTAACCTCATGCAGACGGAACAGAGCTTAGTCTCGGAAGGCAGAATGGTAGCTTTATGCAATGCAGAAAATAAAGTGACAGTAAGAGTACTTAGATGGTGATAAAGTGCGGTGATGAAGTATCGTTTGCAACGATGATAATAGTAAGCGTTGGCATGTGCGATGAGTTCGAGAGCGTATCCTTGAGAAACATGCGTCTTGTGGGGATAATGAGATGTCTTGGGCTTTGCCGTATTTGTGCCTTCATCCAAAGAAAAATCGTGAGTTCCATAAGGGGGAGGGTTAGTTCGTATCCCTGCTGGCTCGGATCGGCCTGTCTGCTTGATGATGATGACTTTGTTTGTACCACAGGGGTAGCGTTGCTAAGACAAGCTGTTTTTAAGAAATAAATATGTATGGTTTTATAAAAATATGATATAACATATAATAAAAAATAATTTCTTTAGATGAACCGACGACCACAACGCGGTTCACGACATTGCAATCTCTCTTGCTGCGGATATTTGAGGGTCATCCTAAACATTTTGCCCCAGTTTGATGGGTGAAGGCTTCTGGCTGTTACTGGTGCGGTGCTCGACTGAACTTGTTTCAGAATTTTGAGGTCCCTCTTGAAATCTCTGCACCAGTTTCCATTCGTGGGGGGAAATGAAAATTTTATTAAAATATGACCAAACCCACAGGGCTACCTACGTATCCCCTCTTAAACGCGAATCAGGTCAGGCGTAGTTCAATTTACAACATTGATAGAAGCATATCGATTACACATAGTTGCGCTTGACTGCGTCTGAATTGATTGGGTTAGGCCAAATTTCTCCATCCATTTTTGCCAGTATGAGTGCTCCTCCTGTTTGCACTCAGTGAACCATGTACGGGCCTTGCCAATTGGGAGAGAATTTCCCTTTTGCTTCATCTTGATGAGGAAAGATTTTCTTTAACACCAGCTGCCCCGGTGTGAATCGTCTTGGTTTGACTTTCTTGTTGAAGGCTCTGGTCATTCTATTCTGATATAGCTGACCATGACAAACCACGTTAATTCTCTTTCCGTCTATGAGGGCCAATTGCTCATAGCGACTTCTTACCCATTCGGCGTCGCTGAGCTTGGCTTCTTGTATGATTCTCAAAGATGGAATCTCAACTTCAGCAGGAATGACGACTTCTGTACCGTATACCAACATGTAAGGCGTTGCCCCGGTTGATGTGCGAACCGTGGTGCGATACCCTAACAGAGCAAATGATAATTTCTCATGCCATTGCTTGTGCTTTTCTATCATTTTCCTCAATATCTTCTTGATATTTTTGTTGGCAGCCTCAACTGCTCCATTCATTTGAGGTATGTATGCTGTAGAATTCTTGTGCTTGATCTTGAAGGTTTCACACATTACTCTCATCAAATCAGTGTTGAGATTGGAACCATTGTTGCTGATGATTGACTCTGGAACTCCAAACTGACAAACAATGCGGTCGCGGACAAAGTCGGCTACGACCTTCTTAGTAACTGCTTTGTAAGATGCTGCTTCGACCCATTTGGTGAAATAGTCAATGGCAATCAGAATGAACCTGTGTCCATTGGAGGCGGCAGCTCGATTGGTCCAATAACATCCATGCCCCAAGCGGCGAACGACCAGGGTGAACTTGTTGCATTAAGCTCACTGGGAGGTACCTTTATCATATCCCCATGTATTTGACATCGATGGCATTTGCGGACATACTGGATGTAGTCTGTTTCCATGGTCATCCAAAAATAACCGGCTCGAAGTATCTTCTTTGCTAGAACAAACCCGTTCATATGAGGACCGCACGTACCAGCATATATTTCCTCCAACAGCTTCGTTGCTTCCTTTGCCTCGACACATCTTAGCAAACCTAGATTGGGAGTCCTCATATACAGGATTCCTCCGTTGTGAAAGAAATTGTTTGATAACCTTCGAAGAGTGCGCTTCTGAGTAGCGTTTGCAAGCTCTGGGTACTCTCCCTCTGCCAAGTTCTCCTTGATATCATGAAACCAAGGTCTTCCATATGCTTCCTCTTCAACATGGGCGTAGTAAGCCGACTGATTGTGAATCCCCACCGGGATAGGATCAATGAAGTTCTTATCTGGATGCTAGATCATAGATGACAAGGTGGCCAGTGCGTCGGTGAACTCATTCTGGATTCTGGGAACGTTCCGGAATTCAATCCTTGTAAACCTCCTTCTCAATTCCTGCACACGATGTAGGTATGGCAGTATCTTGGAATTATTGGTCGCCCATTATCCTTGGACTTGGTGTATCCATAAGTCTAAGTCACCAATTACTAATAGTTCCTGAACATTCATGTCGATGGCCAAATTGAGCCCAAGGATGCAGGCCTCATATTCAGCCATGTTGTTGGTGCATGGGAATCTGAGTTTGGCGGATACCGGGTAGTGCTGACCGGTTTCCCAAATCAAGACTGCTCCAATACCCACACCTTTGAAGTTTGCGGCCCCATCAAAGAACATCCTCCAACCGTCGTAGTATTCCACAATGTCCTCTCCTACGAATGACACTTCCTCATCGGGGAAATACATTTTCAATGGTTCGTATTTTCCGCCCACAGGATTTTCAGCAAGATGATCGGCTAATGCTTGTCCCTTGACTGCCTTTTGAGTTACATAAATGATATCGAACTCACTTAACATGATCTGCCATTTAGCTAGCTTGCCAGTGGGCATGGGCTTCTGAAAGATGTACTTGAGCGGATCCATCCTCGATATGAGGTACATTGTGTAGGCACAGAAATAATGCCTCAGCTTCTGTGCGACCCAAGTCAAATCACAATAGGTGCGCTCTAATAGAGAATACGGGGCCTCATACGGAGTAAACTTCTTGCTGAGGTAGTAAATTGCTTGCTCTTTCCTCCCTGTTTTGTCAAGTTGCCCGAGAACGCAACCGAAAGCTCCATCTAACACGGCCAAGTAGAGTAATAGGGGTCTACCCGACTCTGGGGGTACCAAGACTGGTGGTGTTGAGAGATACTATTTGATTTTGTCGAAGGCTTTTTGACAATCCTTGGTCCATTTGGTGGCAGCATCCTTTCTTAGCATTTTGAAAATTGGTTCAAAAACGACGGTAGACTGGCTATGAACCGGCTGATATAATTGAGCCATCCCAGGAAACTCATAACAACCTTTTTGTTCTTTGGTGGCGATAATTCTTGGATGGCTTTGACCTTTGATGGATCTAGCTCTATTCCTCAACGACTGACAATGAACCCTAGCAGCTTTCAAGCAGGAACCCTGAACGCACACTTTGCAGGGTTAAGTTTCAGATTGTATCTCCTTAACCTGTTGAAGAACTTTCTCGGATCTTTCATGTGATCAACAACTTTCTTTGATTTGATGATGACGTCGTCCACGTATACCTCGATCTCTTTGTGGATCATATCATGGAATATAGTAGTCATAACTCTCATGTAAGTGGCCCCTGCATTCTTCAGACCGAATGTCATCATCTTGTAGCAATACACTTTCCACGGCGTAATGAAGGCCGTTTTCTCAGCATCTTCCTCATCCATCCAAATCTGATGGTAACCAGCAAAACAATTTACAAAGGACTGCAGTTCGTGCTTGGCACAATTGTCAATTAAGATGTGTATGTTTGGCAAGGGGAAGTCGTCTTTCGGACTGGCCCGGTTAATATCCTGGTAGTCGACGCAGACTCTGACCTTCCCATCTTTCTTTGGTATAGGAACAATGTTAGCTAACCATGTAGGATATTCGACCACCCGGAGAACCCCATCGTTGATCTGCTTGGTGACCTCCTCTTTGATTTTCAAGCTCATGTCCGGCTTGAACTTTTTGAGCTTTTGCTTCACTGGCGGGCACATTGGATTGATTGGCAGCTTGTGGTCCACAATAGATGTACTGAGTCCAGTCATGTGGTCATATGACCAGGCAAATATTTCCTCATATTCCCTTAAGAATTTCGTATATTCCTTCTTTTCTGACTGCGACAGATGGATGCTGATGCGTGTTTCTTTGGCAATCTCTGCATTTCCTAGGTTGACGACCTCAGTATCGTCCAAGTTAGACTTAGGTCTATTCTCAAAGTTCTCAACCTCCTTAATAATGTCCTCAGGTATATCATCCTCGTCTGACTCGGGATCCGTTTGTTGCATTGCCTCGTTGCAGGTCACAGTCGTCGGTTCATCAAGATAAGTAATAGTAATTCTGTGTAAATAAAGTAATGAGGAGGAAAACAGTAACAAGTAAATATAAGATTTGTAAAGAAACTGGAAATGCTTTGATAAATTGAATAATTGTTTGAACATAGGAGCTCTTTCTTGCTGAAATTAAAAATACGAAAAGAAAAAAAAATTCTTTAAATAAATAAACTGTAAATAATGCTTCTTTATTTAGCCTTGCTACCCCGAGGCTCGACGGGCTTTGGTTGTCCTGACGGACCAATTGTTGAGATATGATCCCTTGCTCACGATTTGTATGGAAGGGCCTTCCTCCCCTCCTCTTCAAGAATGACACAGCAGTCTATGTCCTTATCATCCAGAAATAGATCCCTTATTGCCACTAGCGCCTCTTCCTCGTCTGTACCATATGTGATGTCAGCCGGATGGAAAGTTTGCTCTATGTGGGGTATTGGCTGCTCTAATGGGTAATAGGGGCCGCGCCATGGTGGCGACCAGTCCTTGAACTCCTTCCAAGTGTACTCGTACCCTAGACCAAAAATAGTACCGTGCTTGTTGAGTGTTATTAGCTTTGTTATTACTTGGAGATTCTTACCGATCCCTTTACCCGGCTCGTACCCTTGCCAGTTTAATATGCTTTTGGTTTTACTGCCCCACCATTTGTCTTTGTCAATGGCGTTAACACGTTCTACGTTGTGATATATTTATACACCTAACTTTCTCCTTCCATCGATGATCGAAAAGGTCTGGCGACCGTAGATATGGTTGCTACCGTCGCCATGAATGATTACCTCTTGGTGATTCCATTCAAACTTCACAGCTTGGTGTAGGGTTGATGCCATGGCCCCAGCAGTGTGGATCCAAGGTCGTCCCAACAGTAAGTTGTAGGACGCAGGCACATCTATTACTTGGAAATCTACATCGAACCAAGTTGGTCCCATCTGTAAGCATAAGGTGATTTCTCTCATGGTGGACCTCTGCGAACCATCGAAGGCCTTTACGTTGATCTCTCCTTCCTTTATCTCATGTAGACTCTTTCCCAATCTCTTGAGTGTGACCAGCGGACAGATGTTGAGGCTGGAACCCCCATCAATTAGAATCCTTGTGATGAAATGATCCTCACATTGTACAGTGATGTGTAGTGCTCTGTTATGCCCTAGCCCTTTGGGCGGTAGCTCATCTTCATGGAAAGTGATCTTGTGACTCTCCAGTAACTGGTCCACCATGTTGGTCATTTACCCACTGGTGATATTGTCTGGCACGTATGCTTCACTTAGCACCCTTAGCAAAGCACTCCTGTGAGTTTCAGAGTTTTGTAACAGGGAGAGGATGGATATTTGAGCTGGCGTTTTGTTCAACTGGTCGAGGATTGAGTATTCCTTGGCTTGTATCTTTCTCCACTGATCGTCTGAACCTGTTTCAATGATGGGGGGACAGTTGTTGGCCTGCTTGCTAGACTCGGCCAAATGTTCGGGGGTATAAACTCTGCGAGTTCTTGTCATACCCTGTGCAGCTATGGCTTCTTCAGACTTGCCTTTACCTTTCCTCCTTGCTTCAACGGTATAGTCCCACGGAATGGCGTCTGAGTAAAAGGGTGCTGTTGTTGACATTGCCACTGGGATAGGTGTGGTCATTCTTATTCCTGCCGGAGTATATGTTATAGATGACCGGATTGCAACTTCGAGCGGTCGCACAAACTCGACTTCCATCGGTCCTGGGGACTTTCCTTCGGCGGGTGGTCTTGATTCAAACTCAAGTGGAATGGACATATTTTCCTTAACTTCCTTAGATGGCTGCATCTGGACCACGATTGGATTAAGAGTAATCACAGGCTTCTTCGGATCACCCTCAGCAATTAGCCCAATTGATCCCTCGGGATCCCAATCATCTTCAACCTCAATCATGTGGACACCGCCTTTATGGTCAGGCAACGGGTTATTGCGAATATTAGAAGCAGGGTCCTTGGCTACAATGATCTTGTTATCTATGAGGGTTTGTATCTTGTCTTTCAAGGAACGACATTCCTTGATGGTGTGCCCCTTCATGCCAGAGTGGTAAGCATAGGTTTTGTTTGGGTTGACCCACTGAGAAGGGTTCTCAGGGACAACAGCGGGAATGGGTGTGACATAAACGACGGCTTTAAGCTTTTCGTATAATTGGCCAATGGGTTCAGCTATGGCAGTATACTGTTTTGGTGGATGACGGTCGAAGTTCGGGCGAGGTCTCGGGAAGTTTTGGCGATTAGGTGGTGATTGATAGTGAGAAGGTTGGAAATTGTAGGCATTATAGACGGGAGCTGGTTGTGAGTATCCGGGCGAGGTAGGCTGATATGTGGATGGTGGAGTTTGGTAGGTGGGTGAGGGTGTCTGGTATTGAGGTGAAGGTGCTTGGTAGCTTGGAGCTGGTTGGTATGTGAAGGAAGGTGCGGGGTATACTTGGTATTTGGGAGGGAACTTGACTTGTTGTGCCACCATCACAACTCCTACATCCCTTTTCTTGGACACACCACCGGATTGCCGAGCTTTATTGGTAGCCTGTAAGGCTTCAAAATTAGTAGCCATACCGTTTTTGATGCCTTCCTCGATTCGTTCTCCTAGCTTGATAATATCAGAAAACTTGTGCCCATCGACCATCATCAGCCGCCCATAGTACTGAGGATCTTGAGCGCTCACAAAGAATTTCTTCATTTGTTCTTCTTCCAAGGCTTGTCTGACCTTGGCGGCCTCTGACCTCGACCGAGTAGCATACTCGCGAAAGGTCTCTGTTGGTTTCTTCTTCAACTTCTGGATGTAGAACACATCCGGTGCATTCTCCGTGTTGAATCTGAATCTATCCATGAAGTCTGTAGCCATGTTCACCCAATTGATCCATTTCTTTGGATCCTGGTTGATGTACCAGGATGGTGCATCACCTTTCAAACTCCCCATGAAGAGTTTCATGCAGATCCTTTCATCTTTCCCCATGCCGACCAATTTGTCGCAGTAAGTCCTCAGATGGACTCTTGGGTCACTAGTACCATCAATCATCTCGAACTTAGGAGGTTTGTACCCCTCGGGCAGTTCAACATCGGGTTGTATGCAAAGATTCTCATAGTTCAATCCCTCAACCCCCTTTAACTCCTTCGACGCCCTGAACTCGGTTGGTCAATTTCTTGAGTTCCTCGGCCAGATTCCTGATAAGCTTATCCTTCTCATCGGACTCATGGGTATGCGGTGTGGAGTGAGCTACGGTTTCCACATAAATGGGGTTTTCATAAGCCTGGAAGTGGTCTCTCGTCTGATCCTGGAGAGGCGGAGTGTTGTAGTGACATATGTTGCGTGGTGCAGGTGGAACGGGATCTTTGGGGTGGTTGGGTTGTTTGGGCATGTTTTGGGGGTAAAGTGAGGTTCAGAGCATTTGGGAAGTGAACGTCTGGGACGTTGAGGGAGAATGATAAGTGGGCTAAATTCTTGACTTGGTCAAGTTCCTGTTGGAACTTTAATAGCTTTTTCTCTAGAGGAGACATACCCTCGCGCAGAACCTGAATACCCTGACCATCATTGATCTCAACCTGTTCATCCCTGTTGTCTTTTCTACTACCACTTGCATCTGCCATCTTGGTTTTACCCTTACTTTTTCCTTTAGGAGGACTGGGAGGAGGAGTAGGAGGAGGGCCCTTTGATCTGGTGCAATAAGCTGTTGATGCTAGAGTGCACGAACTAACCTTTAGGGAAGGGGAATAACTAACAAAAAAGGTAGTGAAGTTAGTGAAGATTATGAAGAATATTGCGGTAATTTAAACACGTAATGCGAAAATATAAAACGCATCCTAAGTTGGGGAACCTCTCTATGCCCGAGGTAGGCCTAACGACAAATTAATTTGGAGAACTTAAATACTAAATGCCTCATTTTATTGATAAAAAATAGACAAATCCAACTTCACTCTAAAAATACGAAAATATAAAATGTCACCAATGGCCAGTGGCCTTATTACATCAAAAGCAAAGTAAAGACAAATCCTATCTATTTGGTCTCAGAAGGACCTTTCCCAGACTCGGCACCTCTACTTGCCTTCATCAACGTTCCCATCTCGCGGAGTCCAAACAGTAAGTAGGTCTTGGCTAGAATTCCTACTTCAATTCCCTCGGTCTTTTGACAAGTCTCGATCCTCCTAAGGAACTTTTCCTCCAAGTCAACTATGACTCGTTCCAACTGTGCTAGCCTCTGGATGGAAGTGATGGCCATGTCCTTCCATTCCTCGATAAACTTCTTGTTGTCTATGTGAATTTTGTGATGATCTTCTTCACAGTCACGGAGCCTTTTGCGAAGCTGGTTGAGCCCAGTTGTTGCCTCAGCTTTCTCATCTATGACCCTATGTCCTCGAGAGAACCCTCAGCTTTCTCATCTATGACCCTATGTCCTCGAGAGAACCCTGGCTCAATACTTCCTCCCCAGTTATCTTCCAACCATCCCAGATAATAAGGGGAACAACCAACGTGATACCTGTCGGGCTCAATAGTATCCTTCTCCAACCAGATCCTGCAGTGCCACAATTGCTGAGCTTGACACTTGTGAGGGCTATCATCATTTTGGAAGTCCGCCCTGAGATGACTCATTTTCTCGACCCTTGGGAAGACTTTCTTCCTCTCTGCCTGCCTCATGACGCGAATCGGGATGTAAGGGTATGTCCCTCTAAGACCAATCAATATCAGGAACGGAGTGTCTCTAGTCCGAATGATGAATTCGTCGGCCGGGAACCACTCAAACATCCATTGGATCTGATCCTCGGTCAGATTTTTCAATAACTCGACCCATCCATTGGTATTCTACGGTTGTGCAATCATGTCGCGGATGTAGTTCATACGCTTTGGATGATGGAAAGCAATATGATCATCCTAAACTCTCCTATGTATGTCTTGACGGTAGTCACCCCTTTGAAAATGCTAGGTGAGCCAAAGCTGAAGTAGCAGGTTGCAACCCTCAAAATGTTTCGCTCCTCGTTGACAGTTCTCCAAAGCTCGGTATATGTCAGCAACAATCATAGGTACAATGCTGAAATCCTGTCCGTCGATCCCTTCCATCAGAGTTTTGGTGACCATAGCCAATCTGGTGTGGATTCTCCCCTTCTTTGTCGGGAAGACCATCAATCCCAAAAAGAAGAATATGAAGACGAATACCCGGCGGTGAATGTGTCCTAGGGAGGTGAGGGAGAACTCTTCCTAGTATGTGCGGTAAGACTGACTACGGCCATACCTCTCGTACAAATAGTTAAAGGGGATGTACGAGTCTTCTAGGCAGACTAAATATGGATTCTTCTTGAGTCCCATCATCTTGAGAAAACCTCGACCTGTTTGGTTTTCAGGCATCAATAACCCTTGAGACTCCCAAGGCAAACCAGCTAAACCCCCTATCTCTTCTAGCAGTGGTGTCATCTCATTGTTCCCAAATCAAAAAATCGACCGATCACAGTCCCAGAATAAGGTGGCAGCCTCTATCATCATGTTATTAGGCTGAATGTCCAAGAGAGAGGGCAAGTTGCCCAGGTGTTTTCTGACTGTTGTTTTGTCGCTTGAGTGCAAGTCTTCCCACCATTTTAGAAGTTTTGGGTTGATATTGGTGACCATGCCGAATCTGGGGACCTCGTGCCTCATCTCTACAAAGCAAACATGTTAGGCCCTTACCCCCACCAGACTCGACTATTTAACATCAATAATTAGCATGAGCATTGAAGTTCTCCAAATAAATGCACAGAACGTGAATGCGTCCTTTTGGGTTCCAGGGAAACCCAATGGACTTTGGACAAGGTTATCCTAAAGGCCATTGTGTGGACGACACGTTAGCCTGGCTAGGTTTGACCATGATGCCTGCAACATACAATAGAGTAAGGTTTCTATTGGGGTTTTAGACTGGTACCCTTGAGCGGACAACTCAAGGGGGAAGGCACGGAACCGTCGACTGCACCGCTGATCGACTAGTTTTACCGCAAATACGCCTTTTAGAATTTAGGGGGTGATAATATTGGAATAGCGCAACCACTCATTGTAAGAGTTTCTATAGGATTTGTTTGGCACGAGTGGAATATGTATGCGGAGCATGATATGCAATAATAATCATTGAAACAGATAGACATGTATTTTCACGTTTGAGGAAAACGGTAAAGAAAGGAAATACGACAGTTATAATGGAAATCGGTTACAAAGAAAACACGAAAATATGTTAGTTACGTTCGGGTGAAATAAATTCTTGTAAAAAGTAAACAGTTAACATCATATAACAGGAAAAAAAGTGTAAGCATTTAAATGAAAATTAAAGGTCCAAATTCACAAAGCAAATTGTGATGGTATAAGGCTAGGGAAGTTCCCCAGCAGAGTCGCCATGCTGTCGCGCCCCCTTTTTCTATCGCACGGGTTAGGTACGGAGAGATCGAGTTTATGATATTTTGGACAACTCCTTAAAAGAAAAGGTTTAAGGAAGAGTCGCCACCTAACGATTTTCATGGTGCGTTAGGGCACCTAGAGTTGATAACTCATGAACTAGTTTGCATTACCAAGATTGGGTAAGGTCTTGAAATTATCCCAAGGGGAAAGTGTTAGGCACCCCTCGAGATCCACAACTGTGGGTCCCAACCAATAAGTTTTGTGAATTTGGACGGTGAACAAATAACAAGTAAGGTTCATATAAGAGAGGATTTCAAACAAGTATGAAAATATTTAAAGGTTTTGGAATAACATTAGAATAAACATTTGAAAAGAATTGTCCTAGGTTTAAAGTAATACAGATCACTTCAATGCAATACCCGCTATGTCACACCTCGAAGAGGCTACTACACATGGTATTAGTGCACCGGTCATCATATCCGTATTCTACCCTTCCCACCCCGTAAAGGTTATTTAAAAATACGTGGGTTGGTTACGAATGCTTATTGCGTGCCATTACCCGTCCCATTCTATAAGTCTTGGAGGGTGTTTAGGACTACATATCCTACAAGGCAGGAACTAGGCTGAACCCTTAGGTTTAAAGGACAAAATACTAGGCGACATACAAAATAAGTAGGACTGCGCATATAAGGGAACATATGAAGACAAAGAAAGGCTCACAGGTCCCTCCACACATAGACACGTAAGTAGCACATCTCAAACATGATTAAAGTCTCAAGACAGGAGTTCAAAAATGGGAATTTTGGTAAAATAGTAGGTCGTAGGAATCTGAGTTGGAAAACTTAATGAAGGCAGAAGATTTAATTAAGACTGAGTGACTTGGAGAATAGTTGATTTTAAAAAATACAGTAGCTAAAGGAAGCGGTAAGATTTAGAAGTACGCATTGATTTAAAGCTTTCAGAAAACGTAGAAGAAAGTCATTAAAGCAGGGGTTTGCAGTAATATAGTGATTTTAAAAGATAAGCGACTAAAATACAGTAGCTTAGCATAGAGTAATAATTATCAGTTTACAGAGAACTGTAGTAAAAGAAGTAGTAAGATGGTATCAAAATATAGTAACTTTAAAGAAATACAAAGCAAGGATCCGAAATGGCACGATTTTGAGCAGAGTGAGATATCTCTGAAAACCCAGTAGTTTGAAAACATAATAGAACAGGAATCCGTAAAAATCAGTAAAAGGAAATAGATGCACAACTTCGAGACTGTTTAAAATAGAGCAGGAGTTTTAATAAAAGTAAAATGAACTTCAGTGAGGTAAAACAGGAATGGGAGCAGCAGGGTTCAAAATGTTTAAAGGGGACTGATTAAACTAGTAGAACATAACTGATTTGATTTTATACGTGTTAGGCCTAAGGTTTGCCTAGGCGTCGTATACATTTCCTACTTATTTTAAAGGGTGAACATGCATATTTGGATTCTGATTTTAATAGATACATGTTTGCAGGAAATTGTTTCAAGTAGATTAACCATATTTTATGGGAGTATTAGATTATGTTAACTAGGCGTTCAAGTTCTGATAAATAAAAGTCCTAAGGGCAGGATATCTAATGCACAAAGTATCATCTTGAAACATGGTTTCTATATGTCATGTTTATGAAAATGCATGAGCAATACATTATGGCAGCTTTTGCTACTCGTTTAGTTATACTAGGAACATGGTGTCAGATGGCATGAATATAATAGATGTGTTGAAATGAAGAACCTAAACATGATTTTTAATGCATGGTATGCATGTCCTAAGCATGATACTATTGCACACATAGGGAAATAAAGCCTATAGTCATGATTTCTACCCATACTACACTAAACATGCATAGTTCCCTCCCATATTCACTATCCATCCCCAATCGTTTGTTTACAAATTTATTAAAGACCCTATCAAATGAATTACATTAATTACAAAAAGGAAAACAAGAAGTTATTCTATAGGGAGCCTTCAAACAGGCCCAACCTTCCAGCCTCACTCCTTTCGAATCTCACAGCCTTCATGGCCTGGGTGCGGCAAAGCTCCCTAAGGCCCTTGTGAGGGCCCTGGCCAATATCAGCAGCCAACAATTGCCAAAGTTGAGATAGGTGCAGTGTAGAATTACCTGCCTCAGTGTGTCAAAATTCAGAGGGAACTCAAGGTCCCTAAGCAATGCTCACACTGAGGTGGTGGAACCTAAAGGTCTAAGAATAGTGTGAAGTGCTAGTAGTTAAAAAGAGTTGAGTTTGAAAGGGAGTTTTGAAATAACATGGCTTTAGATGATAATATAAAGATCTTTTATGAAAACCAGTTTGAAAAGGAAGCAGTAGAATGGTCACAACTCAGCAGGTATGCAGAATTCAAGAAAGCAATTTCAAATATGGGAAAGGGATTAGGGACAATTAATGGTAGCAACATATTTGCACGTAATCAGTCCTTAGAGAAAAGTTACAGATTTTCAAAGAATGTGATATGCCAAGAGTTTATCACATATTATAGATGGAGACACAAATCTGAGAATACCAAGTATTATAGGTGCATTAGAAGCCAGACAGTTGATAAACAAAATACAAAAAGAGATGCGAGATATGCAGAAAGAAGAAGTCAAAGAGTCACATAGGCCATAATGAATCATAGAGAGGAAAACAGGAGTCATGTTAGTCTAGAAGAAGAAGAGAGATCATAGAAAGAGAGTAGACATACTAGTTACATGGTAGGCAATAGAACGATAAGTAAAAGCACAAAAGAAACAACAAGAATCTTAATCAGAATTGAAACATATTGTTTTAGGATGCTGTAAACTTAAATTAGAACATACCAGTGTTAAGAGAGAGGGCAAAGCAGAAGAGAGCAAAGTGATAGCACTATTGGCCTTGGCTTACAACCGGCTAATAATAGGCAAGAGTAGAGAGCAGCAAATAGAGCAAAGAGAGACAGAAACAAAGAGCACAAGAGAGTAGTATAGAGAGTATTCACTGATCTCTGTTCTAATGAAAGAGCAAGGTATTTATAGTTGGAAAAACAATGTAGTAAAATAAGGTAAAAATCAAGTTTAGTAATAATTAAGGAATTTCGAAATCAGCCAGTCAAGAAAGAAAGTCAAGTTCTCCCTTAAGTCCGGGATTTTCATTCAAACAATAGTAAGAATCAATAACATATAAGGCAAAGAGAATCAATACATGTGAAATAAGGGAAGGATTAACATAACTTGGTAATTATAACAACTTAGAATCTGTAAATAGTAAGAATCAGAAGAGTCCCTTTATTAAGGAGTCACTTTACATGGTCAAAAGCAGGTAAATAAGGAAAGATTGGTAACATAACAAGCACATAGTAGGGATTTGGGGCAGGTATATGAGGTTTGATTAGAGTAGTAGTCAAACGGTAAAATCAGTCATGAAATAAAGCAAGAGAAATAGTTAATAGTGTAAAGATTATAACAAGAAATCAATCAGAGGAAATAAATCACAGGAGATTAGGGATTCAAAACACGAATAAACATATAAGCAGAGTATAAGCAAACAGAGTCAAGTCGGAACCCTAATACAACATTATTGAGGTAAAAATGAAAAGATACTTTAATCAATCAAAGCATACTCATGAGAACACAGCAAACGTAATAGGACGAGCAACATATTATCGAGAAATAAATCAGGAATTTAGGGTTTTTAGCATAATCAAACAACAAGGTAAATGATCGTTCAAACATAAGGTTAACCATAAGATAATACTAATAAATCAGGAAGAAAACCGTTTAAAAAGGGGTTTTAAGAACCCTAGTTCTTAAAGAATGCGAAATCGTTTGAAAAATATCAGGTTTTTAAAGAAAAGTAGGTGAAAACCTCAAGATAAACATAGATCTATTACTGATCTTAAAAGATATCGAAGCGTCAGAGCTAGGGTTTCAAAGAAAGAACCCGGAGATGAAGGCACCGGCATAGAAACCCAAGGGACTAGGAAAGAAAAATAGAAAGATCTTACTCGGACCAACCATGAAGGTCTGAAGCAAACAAAAACGAGCCATGGTGAGAGTACACTGGTCATGGACCTTTGAGGGCCTTAGGGACGACGTTGCCGGTCAAAGGAGAGTCATGAGAGACGAGAGGATGAAGCTTCAAGGTTTCCGGCAACAGGGGTGGCCGGAGAAGGAGAAGCCCAAGAGGCTTCTAGAGAGAACCAGAGGTTACAGAGAGATAGAAAGATAGAGAGAGAAAGGGTCTCGCGAGATGAGAGACGGGGAGGGGGTTAGGTTAGAGTTAATTTAGGAAAATTAATTCTGGGCCGTTGATCTATCTTGATCAACGACTCTGATAAATTGAGGGGTTGGGCCGGGTTATTATAGGGTATGGGTTGGGTTAAAATTGTGGGTTTGGGTCAGGTGGGGTTTATTTCAAAATTTGGCTAAAATTTAAATAAAATGGGCTAGATGTTAAATACCCAATTAAATAAGATAATTAATTAATTAAAATAATTAATAATTGTATAAAGTGAAATTAAAACCTGATAAAAATTAAGATAATTAACTACTATAAAAATATAGAAATGATCAGTTGTTGCTTTTAAAAAGGTGTAATTGTATATTTGTTCTATTATTGCAAAATTGCTGAAATTAGCTAAATAATGCCAATATTGGATAATTTTGGAAATAACCAAATCATAATGGAATTAAATAGGCTTAAAAACAAAAATTTTGAGTTGAAAAATATTTTAAAATTATTTATAACACGATTTGTGAGCAATTATTGAGTAAAATATTAGATAAAATGGTAAAATAAGCTAATAAAAATATGAGAAATGCATGAAAAAATGCCAATTATTATAGAAGTGATTTTGAAGGTACATATGCCAGTTCGAAAATAATTTTGAGGAAAAATTGGGTATCAACAAGCTCAAGTCAGCTTTGACCACGACACCAGTGTTAGTTTTGCCCAAAGGTTCAGGGCCTTACACAGTGTATTGTGATGCTTCACGGGTTGGACTTGGTGTAGTGTTGATGTAGGATGGAAAGGTTATAGCTTATGCCTCACGTCAATTAAAGGTTCACGAGAAGAACTATCCAGTTCATGATTTGGAGTTAGCTGCTATCATTCATGCGTTGAAGATTTGGAGGCATTATCTGTATGGGGTGCCATGTGAAGTGTTCACGGATCATAAGAGTTTGCAGTATCTGTTCAAGAAGAAAGAGTTGAACATGAGGCAGATGAGGTGGTTAGAGTTTTTGAAGGATTATGACGTTACCATCTTATATCACCCGGGGAAGGCCAATGTAGTGGCCAATGCTTTGAGCCGGAAGTCAGCCAACATGAGTAGTCTTTCCTATCTATCAGTCGGAGAGCGACCATTTGCTTTGGATTTTCAGGCTTTGGCCAACCGGTTCATAAGACTGGAGGTTTCGGAGACTAGCAGTGTTTTGGCCCATAATGTGGCCCGTTCCTCATTGTATGATCGTATTCGGGCCAGGCAATATGATGATCATCATTTATGCGTTCTTAGAGATACGGTTCGGCACAGAGGTGCCAAGAAGGTCACAGTTTATGATTAGGGAGTCTTGAGGATGCAAGGTCGTATTTGTGTGCTTGATGTTGATGGTGTTCGTGAGTTGATACTACATGAGGCCTATAGTTCCCGGTATTCCATTCATCCGGGCACCGCGAAGAAGTACCAGGACTTGTGGCAGCATTATTCGTGGCGGAGGATGAAGAAGGATATTGTAGCATTTGTAGCTCGGTGCTTGAACTGTCAGCAGGTTAAGTACGAGCACCAGAGACCTGGTGGTTTGATGCAGCAGATGGAGCTTCCCGAGTGGAAGTGGTAGCGTATCACCATGGATTTCTTAGTTTGAGTCCCACGGACTTAGAGGATGTTTGATGCAGTGTGGGTCATTGTGGATAGGCTGACCAAGTTAGCACACTACATTCCTGTATCAGTTTCGTATTCAGTGGATAAGTAGGCAAAGATCTATATGAGAGAGATTGTCCGATTGCATGGGGTGCCCGTATCCATTATTTCAGATCGAGGTACTCAGTTTACCTCTCATTTCTAGAGAGTGTTTCAGCGTGAGTTGGGTACACGGGTTGATTTGAGCACAACATTTCATCCTCAGACGGACGGGCAGTCCGAGCGTACCATTAAGATTTTGGAGGATATGTTGCGGGCGTGTGTCATTGAATTTGGAGGTTCGTGGGATCAGTTCTTGCCCTTAGCTGAGTTTGCCTACAATAACAGTTATCAGTCGAGCATTTATATGGCCCTGATGAGGCATTGTATGGTAGGCGGTGTCGGTCGCCAGTCGGATGGTTTGAGCCGGGAGAGGCTAGATTGTTGGGTTCTAAGTTAGTCCAGGAAGCCTTGGACAAGGTGAAGGTCATTCAGGATAGACTTCGTACAGCTCAGTCCAGGCAGAAGAGTTATGCGGATCGCCGAGTTCGAAATTTGGCATTTATGATAGAAGACCGGGTATTTCTTTGGGTGTCGCCCATGAAGGGCGTGATGAGGTTCGAAAAGAAGGGCAAGTTGAGCCCTAGGTACATTGGTCCATTTGAGATTCTTTATAAGGTAGGGGTGGCCTATAGACTTGCTTTGCCACCGAGTTTATCAGCCGTACACCCTGTGTTTCACGTATCTGTGCTTCAGAGGTATATGTGCTTCGGGTGCCCGTATCAATTATTTCAGACCGAGGTACTCAGTTTACCTCTCATTTCTAGAGAGTGTTTCAACATGAGTTGGGCACACGGGTTGATTTGAGCACAGCGTTTCATCCTCAGACAGACGGGCAGTCCGAGCGTACCATTCAGATTTTTGAGGACATGTTGCGGGCGTGTGTCATTGACTTTGGAGGTTCGTGGGATTAGTTCTTGCCCTTAGCTGAGTTTGCCTACAATAAAAGTTATCAGTCGAGCATTTAGATGGCCCCGTATGAGGCATTGTATGGTAGGCGGTGTCGGTCGCTAGTCGGATGATTTGAGCCGGGAGAGGCTAGATTGTTGGGTTCTAAGTTAGTCCAGGAAGCCTTGGACAAGGTGAAGGTCATTCAGGATAGACTTCGTACAGCTCAGTCCAGGCAGAAGAGTTATGCGGATCGCCGAGTTCGAAATTTGGCATTTATGATAGGAGACCGGGTATTTCTTTGGGTGTCGCCCATGAAGGGCGTGATGAGGTTCGAAAAGAAGGGCAAGTTGTGCCTTAGGTACATTGGTCAATTTGAGATTCTTTATAAGGTAGAGGTGGCCTATAGACTTGCTTTGCCACCGAGTTTATGAGCCGTACACCCTGTGTTTCACGTATCTGTGCTTCAGAGGTATATGGCTGATCCATCTCATGTACTTGACTTCAGTGGTGTCCAGTTGGACAAGGATTTATCTTACGAGGAGGAGCCAATAGCCATATTGGCTTGGCAGGTTTGTCAGCTGAGATCGAAGAGTTATCATTCGGTCCGTGTTCAGTGGAGAGGTCAGCTTGTGGAGGCAGCGACCTGGGAGTCCGAGTCCGATATGCGGAGCCGATATCCTCATCTTTTCCCCGACTCAGGTACCTTTCTATGTCCTTTCGAGGACGAACATTTGTTTTAGAGGTGGAGATTGTGATGATCCAAAAGGTCATCCAGTGTAATTTTAACTAAATGTGTGTTCCGAGGCCCTGAAAGCCTTCGTTTATCTCACCTCGATATGCGTGCACATCCCGGGCATGTAACCAGGGAGCCGTTATGTGGAAAAATTGATAAAATGTTAAATTTATGATGATTATTTGAATACAGTTGACTTTGGTCAACATTATTGGTAAACAGACCCGGACCCGTGATTCGACGGTCCCGGAATGTGCGTAGGAAAATATTGGACTTGGGTGTATGCCCGGAATCGAATTCCGAGGTCCCAAGTCCGAGAAATGAAATTTCAAAGAAAAAAAAAATTGTTTTCTAAAAAATATAAAGGCTTTTGGAAATGAAATTTGATGTGAAACCTGTGTGATCAGGCCCGTATTGTGGTTCCGGAGCCCGGGACAATTTCAATATGCTTATTATGAGTTATCTGTGGAATTTGGTAAGAAACGGACTAAGTTTGACGTGATTCGGGCTAAAAGTGGAAAATATGACAGTTTAAGATGTTGTGAAATACTACAATGATTTCGACGCCTAATTTGTTGTGTTTGATGTTATTTTGGTAGAGTAAATGTACAAGTGAGTCCTTAGTATGTTTTCACAGTTGTGTATATAATTGGTGTTGAGCCACGAGGGCTCGGGGGTGAATGGGTAATCGGATTTTGGTCCGAATTTAGGGTTTAGACCAAGCGGGCCCGGGGTCAATTTTTGACTTTTTGGAGAAAACCTTAGAAAACTCATTTCCAAGCATTAGAATTTATTCATTTAGCATTTATTGATATAATTAAGTAACTTGTGGATAGATACGAGCGAGTTGGTGGGCGAATCAAGAGGTAAAGCGGTAGTTTAGGCTTGATTGTGTTCGCGGCATCGAGGTAAATGTTTGGCCTAACTTTAGCCTGAGGGAATAGGTGTTGAGTCGTATTTGCTACATGTTTCAATCATGTTCAATATATAGGTGAGGTAACGAGTACCTATACATTGTGTGTCAAGCATGCCCGTGAGTCGGGTTTTGGTGTATTACATGTTATTGCTTCGATATTCATTGTGTTATGAAGTATATTCATTTTGGAAGTTGTTCAATTGCTGAGAATACTTGATTAAGGATTTGTGATAAGTTGTTTCAGTTGAGGAGTGATTTTATTAAGTTATATACTCGTATGATGTTGGTTATAGCTGAGTCCATTGCCAAGCGATATTATTTTTGGTTGTTATCCCCTTGTTGGGTTGTTATGAATTGTACTTTCTACTGTTGAATTCCTTGCCAAGTGGTTGTTTGATGTTGATTGGGTGGAAGAGTGTAAAGCACGAAGGGTGATGCTGTGTATTCGTTTCATTCATTGCATTGTGAGGAAGAGAGTAAAAGCACGAAGGGTGATGCCGTGCCATGATTTTGCATTTAAACACACGAAGGAACATGCCGTGCCCGTTTATTTATTTAATGCATTGTGAGGACGAGAGTAAAAGAACGAAGGGTGATGCCATGTACTTGTTTTGGTGAGGATGAGAGTAAATGCACGAAGGGTGATGCCGTGTACATATTTTTTGTGTTGTTATTTCCTGTTGACTTTTATTCCCTTATATTGTTGCTTTTCTTAGATATTCATTACTGTTCTTTCTTGTTTTTCCCCATTAATTGTTCCCTGTCTCGTCGTTCTTAACTGTTATTTCCTGTTACTTCCCTGCTATATATTGTAGAACTATACAGGTATTTTGTTGTTGTCGTGTCTAGCCTCGTCACTACTTTGCCGAGGTTAGGATCGGAACTTACTCAGTACATGGGGTCGGTTGTACTGATACTACACCTGCACTTCTCTATGTTGTGCAGATTTCGGAACCGGACCCAGTGGGCACTGATAGATGGAGTATCCTTCAGTCCACGCAGGAGACACTTTGGTAGTCCCGCAGACGTTCGTGGGCCTTAGCGTCACCTCTTCTATTTCTCCTTTCCTCTCTTTACATGTAATTTCGAGACAATTGTTCCTTTTTTTATTCAGACTCATGTATGTAGTGAATCTTAGATAGTCCATGAAGGTTGTGACTCCAGTTTTTGGGCAGATTAATATGGGTGTTTGTGTAGTATTTTTCAATCAAATATTAATGTTTCATTTGTTCCGCACTTTGTATTTAAATGCTCTTGATTATCACTGTTAATGGCTTAATAAGGAATAAATACAAATACTATAAACGTTGGCTTGTCTAGCGGGTTCAACGTTAGACGCCATCACGACCTTGTCGGTGGGATTTCGGGTCGTGAAAATTTGGTATCAGAGCCCTAGGTTGCTTAGGTCTCACAACTCACGAACAAAAATGGTAGAGTCCGAGGGATAGGTGCGGAGACGTCTGTACTTATCCCCTAGAGGCTGCAAAGTTAGGAATGACTTCACTTTTCCTTCTATTCTGTCGTGCGATTTGAAGTTCTAAATGCTAATTAAGTTCCATTATATTCTGTTGCAGATGGTGAGAACGCGTGCTTCCTCATCTACCGATCAGCATCCCGATCCTCTTGTTGCAACTCCTACAAGGGACCGAGGACGAGGCCAAGGCCGTGCTAGAGTCCGAGGCAGGGGCAGGGCTCAACCCAAAGTAGTAGCCCCAGCAAGGGACCCTCAGGTAGACCCTGCCGGTGAGGTTCCTACTCAGACGCTTCCAGTCGGACCAGCTCAGGTCCTAGAGGGGTTCATTGCGACCCCGGTTCTTAAGGACGCTCTAGTCCGCTTAGTGGGACTTATGTAGAGTGTGGCTCAGGCCGGTCTTCTTCCTACAGCACCAGCAATCTCTCACGCTGGGGGAGGGCCCCAGACTCCTACTACTTGCACGCCAGAGCAGTTAGCCACTCAGTTCCATACTCCGACACCTCAGATAGTCGGAGTAGCTCAGCCGGGCATTGTGGCACCGGCAATGGAGGGAGCAACTATGTCAGTAGATGCCCTATGGAGATTAGATCGGTTCACCAAGATATTTCATACTACTTTTACTGGTGCACCATCAGAGGATCCCTAGGATTATTTGGACAGTTGTTATGAGGTTCTTCGGAACATGGGCATAGTAGAGTCCAATTGAGTTGATTTTGCTACATTTCGTCTTTCTGATACCGCCAAGACCTGGTGGAGAGATTATTGCTTGACTAGGCCAGCTGGGTCTGCACCTTTGACTTGGGCTCAGTTCTCCGAGTTGTTCTTGAAGAAGTTTCTTCCTGTAACTCAGAGAGAGGACTACCTAAGGCAGTTTGAGCGCCTCCAGAAGGGATCTATGACTGCTACATAGTACGGGACCAGGTTCATTACTCTGGCCCGACATACTACCATGATACTCCCGACGGATTGAGAGAGAGTGATGAGGTTTATTGAGGGTTTGGCTCAGCCTATTAGACTCCAGATGGCCAGAGAGTCAAGTACAGATATTTCATTCCAAGAGGCGGCCAATGTGGCCAGGACGATTGAGATAGTTTTGTCACAGGGCGGTGGTCAGGGGTCTGACAAGAGACCTCGTCATTTCAGCCATTTCAGTGGTGCTTCATCTGGAGGCAGAGAATCTTTCGGCAGAGGTCATCCTCCTAGGCCATACCAGTCGGCACTTCAGGTACCGCGCAGTGCGCCACCAGCTCCTATTAGTGCACCACCAGCTCCTATCAGTGCGCCGCCGCTTCAGAGCTTCCAGGGTGGTTATTCGGGTCGACATGGACAGTTCCAGAGTCAGCAGCCTGAGCAGCAAAGGTCTTGTTATTTTTGTTATGTTTCAGGGCCCATTGTTAGGTATTGCCCCCGAGCTTCTGGCAGTTCTCAGTATTAGGGTTCACTTGCTATGATTCCCGCATCAGTTGCACCCCCACCCCCTCAGCCAGCTAGGGGTGGAGGTTGATGTACCAGAGGTGGAGGTCAGACTCATAGAGGTGGACGACAAGCCCCGAGAGGTAGAGGTCAGCCCGCTATAGGTCGACCCAGAGATGTTCAGGCTGGAGGGGCTCCGCCCCGATGCTATGCTATTCTGGCCAGGCCTGCGGCTGAGGCCTCCGATGCAGTCACACAGGTACGGTTTCAGTTTATAGTAGAGATGCTTCAGTTTTGTTTGATCCGGGGTCTACATTCTCCTATGTGTCTTCATATTTTGCCCTTCATTTGAGTATGCCCCATGATGCCCTGAGTACTTCTGTATATGTGTCTACCCCGGTGGGTGATTCTATTGTGGTAGATCGAGTCTACCGTTCATGCTTAGTGGTTATTGATGGTTTGGAGACTCGGGTAGATCTTTTGCTTCTTGATATGGTTGACTTTGATGTTATATTGGGGATGGATTGGCTATCTCCCTACCATGCTATTCTGGACTGTCACGCCAAGACTATGACCTTGGCTTTACCAGGAGTACCTCGTTTGGAGTGGAGAGGGACTCCTAGTCATTCTTCCGGTAGAGTTATTTCATATATAAAGGCTCGGCGCATGGTCGAGAAGGGTTGTTTGGCCTCTTTGGCCTATGTTCGTGATTCTAGTGCCGAGGTTCCTTCTATGGAGTCTGTGCCTGTGGTTCTGAGTTTCCATAGGTCTTCCCTACTGACTTGCCGGGTATGCCACCCGATGGGGATATTGATTTTTTCATTGAGTTGGCTCCGGGAACTCAGCCCATTTCTACCCCGCCGTATCGTATGGCCCTGCCGGAGTTAAAGTAGTTGAAGGATCAGTTGCAGGATTTGTTTGATAAAGGCTTCATTAGGCCTAGTATTTCCCCATGGGGTGCCCCAGTGTTGTTTGTTAAGAAGAAAGATGGCTCAATGAGGATGTGTATTGACTATCGGCAGTTGAATAAGGTTACTATTAAGAATAAGCATCCTTTGCCGAGGATTGATGATTTATTCGACCAGCTTCAGGGTGCTACAGTGTTTTCCAAGATAGACTTGATATCTGGGTACCGTCAACTAAGGATTAGGGCGTCTGATGTCCCTAAGACAGCCTTTCGCACTCGGTATAGGCATTATGAGTTCTTGGTGATGTCATTTGGGTTGACAAATGCCCTCGCTGCTTTTATGGAATTGATGAACCGGGTGTTACGACCCTATTTTTACTCGTTTGTTATAGTCTTCATTGATGATATTTTGATTTACTCTCGTAGCTAAGGGGAGCATGAGCATCACCTCCGAATCGTCCTCCAGACTCTGAGGGATATTCAGTTGTACGCCAAATTCTCTAAGTGTGAGTTCTGGTTGGGTTCAGTGGCATTTCTGGGCCATGTTGTGTCGGTAGAGGGTATTCAGGTGGATCCCAAGAAGATTTCAGCAGTCAGATATTGGCCTAGACCCACCTCAGCTACAGAGATTCGGAGCTTCTTGGGCTTAGCAGGTTATTATCGCCGATTTGTGGAGGGCTTTTCATCCGTCGCAGCCTCGATGACCAGGTTGACTCAGAAGGGTGCCCAGCTTAGGTGATCCGATGAATGTGAGTAGAGCTTTCAGAAGCTCAATACAGCCTTGACCACGGCATCAATGTTAGTTTTGTCCACAGGTTCAGGGCCTTATACAGTGTATTGTGATGCTTCACGGGTTGGACTGGGTGCAATGTTGATGCAGGATGGCAAGGTTATAGCTTATGCCTCACGTCAATTAAAGGTTCACGAGAAGAACTATCCAGTTCATGATTTGGAGTTAGCTGCTATCGTTCATGCGTTGAAGATTTGGAGGCATTATCTGTATGGGGTGCCGTGTGAAGTGTTCACGGATCACAAGAGTTTGTAGTATCTGTTCAAGCATAAAGAGTTGAACATGAGGCAGAGGAGGTGGTTAGAGATATTGAAGGATTATGACGTTACCATCTTATATCATCCGGGGAAGGCCAATGTAGTGGCCGATGCTTTGAGCCAGAAGTTAGCCAGCATGGGTAGTCTTGCCTATCTATCAGTCGGAGAGCGATCGTTTGCTTTGGATGTTCAGGCTTTGGCCAACCGGCTCATGATACTGGAGGTTTCTAAGATTTGCAGTGTTTTGGCCCATACTGTGGCCCGTTCCTCATTGTATGATCGTATTCGGGCTAGGTAGTATGATGATCGTCATTTATGCGTTCTTAGAGATACGGTTCGGCACGGAGGTGCCAAACAGGTCACAATTGATGATGAGGGAATCTTAAGGATGCAAGGTCGTATTTGTGTGCCTAATGTTGATGGTGTTCGTGAGTTGATACTACAGGAGGCCCATAGTTCCCAGTATCCCATTCATCCGGGCGCCGCGAAGATGTACCAGGACTTGCGGCAGCATTATTGGTGGCGGAGGATGAAGAAGGATATTGTAGCATATATAGCTCGGTGCTTAAACTCTCAGTAGGTTAAGTACGAGCACCAGAGACCCGATGGTTTGATGCAGCAGATATAGTTTCCCGAGTGGAACTGGGAGCGTATCACAATGAATGTCGTAGTTGGAGTCCCACACTCGGAGGATGTTTGATGCAGTGTGGGTCATTATGGATAGGCTGACCAAGTCAGCACACTACATTCCTATATCAGTTTCGTATTCAGCGGAGAAGTTGGCAAAGATCTATATGAGAGAGATTTTTTGATTGCATGGGGTGCCCGTATCCATTATTTCAGACCGAGGTACTCAGTTTACCTCTCATTTCTGGAGAGTGTTTCAGCGTGAGTTGGGCATACGGGTTGATTTGAGCACATCATTTCATCCTCAGACTGACGGGCAGTCCCAGCGTACCATTCAGATTTTGGAGGATATGTTGCGGGCGTGTGTCATTGACTTTGGAGGTTCGTGGGATCAATTCTTGCCCTTAGCTGAGTTTTCCTACAACAACAGTTATCAGTCGAGCATTCAGATGGCCCCGTATGAGGCATTGTATGGTAGGCGGTGTCGGTCACCACTTAGGTGGTTTGAGTTGGGAGAGGCTAGATTTTTGGGTTCTGAGTTAGTCCAGGAAGCCTTGGACAAGGTGAAGGTCATTCAGGATAGACTTCGTACAACTCAGTCCAGGAAGAAGAGTTATGCGGATCGCCGAGTTCGAATTTTGGCATTTATGATAGGAGGCCGGGTATTTCTTTGGGTGTCGCCCATGAAAGGCGTGATGAGGTTCGGAAAAAAGGGAAAGTTGAGCCCTAGGTACATTGGTCCATTTGAGATTCTTTATAATGTAGGGGGGTGGCTTATAGACTTGCTTTGCCACCGAGTTTATCAGCCGTACACCCTGTGTTTCACGTATATGTGCTTCGGAGGTGTATGGCGGATCCATCTCATGTACTTGACTTCAGTGGTGTCCAGTTGGACAATGATTTGTCTTACGAGGAGGAGCCGATAGCCATATTGGCTCGACAGGTTCGTCAGCTAAGATCGAAGAGTTATCCTTCGGTCTGTGTTCAGTGGAGAGGTCAGCCTGTGGAGGCAGCCGCCTGGGAGTCCGAGTCTGATATGCGAAGCTGATATCCCCATCTTTTCCCCGACTCAGGTACCTTTCTATGTCCGTTCGAGGATGCACATTTGTTTTAGATGTGGAGATTGTGATGACCCAAAAGGTCATCCCGTGTAATTTTAACTAAATATGTGTTCTGAGGCCCTGAAAGCCTCAGTTTATCTCACCTCGATATACGTGCACAGCCTAGGCGCATAACCGGAGAGTCGTTATATGGAAAAATTGATAAAATGTTAAATTTATGATGATTATTTGAATACAGTTGACTTTGGTCAACATTGTTGGTAAACGGACCCGGACCCGTGATTCGACGGTCCCGGAGGGTGCGTAGGAAAATATGGGACTTGGATGTATGCCCGAAATCGAATTCCGAGGTCCTAAGTCCGAAAAATGAATTTTTAAAAGAAAAAAAATTGTTTTCTGTAAATTATAAAGGCTTTTGAAAATAAAATTTGATGTGAAACCTGTGTGATCGGGACCATATTGTGGTTCCGGAGTCCGGGACTGTTTCAATATGTTTAGTATGAGTTATCTATGGAATTTGGTAAGAAACGGACTAATTTTGACGTGATTCGGGCTAAAAGTTGAAAATATGAGAGTTTAAGATGTTGTGAAATACTACAATGATTTCGAGGCCTAATTCGTTGTGTTTGATGTTATATTGGTAGAGTAACTGCACAAGTGAGTCTGTAGTATGTTTTCAAAGTTGTGTGTATAATTGGTTTTGAGCCACGAGGGCTCGGGGGTGAATGGGTAATCGGGTTTTGGTCCGAATTTCGGGTTTGGACCGAGCGGGCCCGGGGTCGATTATTGACTTTTTTGAGAAAACCTTAAAAAACTCATTTCGAAGCATTAAAACTTATTCATTTAGAATTTATTGATATAATTAAGTAACTTGTGGCTAGATACGAGCGAGTTGGTGGTGGAATCAAGAGGTAAAGCCGTAGTTGAGGCTTGATTGTGTTCGCGACATCGAGGTAAGTGTTTGGCCTAACTTTAGCTTGAGGGAATAGGTGTTGAGTCGTATGTGCTACCTGTTTCAATCATGTTCAATGTATAGGTGAGGTGACGAGTACCTATACATTGTGTGTTAAGCATGCCCGTGAGTCGGGTTTTGGTGTATTACATGTTATTGCTTCGATATTCATTGTGTTATGAAGTAGGTTCATTTTGGAAGTTGTTCAATTGCTGAGAATACTTGATTAAGGATTTGTGATAAGTTGTTTCAGTTGAGGAGTGATTTTATTAAGTTATATACTCGTATGAGGTTGGTTATAGCTGAGTCCCTTGCCGGGCGATATTATTTTTTGTTGTTATCCCCTTGCTGGGTGGTTATGAATCGTACTTTCTACTGTTGAATTCCTTGCTAAGTGGTTGTTTGATGCTGATTGGGTGAGGAAGAGTGTAAAGCACGAAGGGTGATGCCGTGTATTCATTTCATTCATTGCATTGTGAGGAAGAGAGTAAAAGAACGAAGGGTGATGCCATGCCATGATTTTGCATTTAAACGCACGAAGGAACATGCCGTGCCCGTTTATTTATTTATTGCATTGTGAGGACGAGAGTAAAAGCACGAAGGGTGATGCCCTGTACTTGTTTTGTTGAGGATGAGAGTAAAAGCACGAAGGGTGATGCCATGTACATATTTGTTGTGTTGTTATTTCCTGTTGACTTTTATTCCCTTATATTGTTGCTTTGCTCGGATATTCATTACTGTTCTTTCTTGTTTTCCCCCATTAATTGTTCCCTGTCCGGTCGTTCTTAACTGTTATTTCCTATTACTTCCCTGCTATATATTGTAGAATTGTACAAGTATTTTGTTGTTGTCGTGTCAAGCCTCGTCACTACTTCGCCGAGGTTAGGCTCGACACTTACTCAGTACATGGGTCGGTTGTACTGATACTGCACCTGCACTTCTTTATGTTGTGCAGATTTTGGAACCGGACCCAGTGGGCACTGATTGAGGGAGTATCCTTCAGTCCACGCAGGCGACACTGAGGTAGTCCCGCAGACGTTCGTGGGCCTTGGCGTCACCTCTTCTATCTCTCCTTTCCTGTCTTTACATGTAATTCCGAGACAGTTGTTCCTTTTTTTTTATTCAGACTCATGTATGTACTGAATCTTAGATAGTCCGTGAAGGTTGTGACTGCAGTTTTTGGGCAGATTAATATGGGCGTTTGTGTAGTATTGTTCAATCAAATATTAGTGTTTCATTTGTTCCCCAATTTGTATTTAAAGGCTCTTGATTATTACTGTTAATGGCTAGGTAATAAAGGAATAGATTACAAATACTGTAAACGTTGGCTTGTCTAGCGGGTTCAACGTTAGACGCCATCATGGCCTTGCAGTGGGATTTCGGGTCGTGACAAGTTGGTATCAGATCCCTAGGTTTCTTAGGTCTCACAACTCACGAACAAAAATGGTAGAGTCCGAGAGATCGGTGCGGAGACGTCTGTACTTATCCCCTAGAGGCTGAAAAGTTAGGAATGACTTCACTTTACCTTCTTCTCTGTCGTGCGATTTGAAATTCTAAATGCTAATCGAATTCCATTATATTCTCTTGCAGATGGAGAGAATGCGTGCTTCCTCATCTATCGATCAGCAGCCCGATCAACCTATTGCAACTCCTACGAGGGGACGAGGACGAGGCCGAGGCCGTGCTAGGGGCCGAGGCAGGGGCAGGGCTCAGCCCAGAGCAACAGCCCCAGCAGGAGACCCTCAGGTAGACCTTGCCGGTGAGGTTCCTGCTCAGACGGTTCCAGTCAGACCAGCTCAGGTCCTAGAAGTGTTCATTGCCACCCCGGTTCTTCAGGACGCTCTAGTTCGCTTAGTGGGACTTATGGAGAGTGTGGCTCAGGCTGGTCTTCTTCCTACAACACCAGCCGTCTCTCAGGCTGGGGGAGGGCCCAAGACTCCTACTACTCGCACGATAGAGCAGTTAGCCACTCAGTTCCAGACTCCGGCACCTCAGACAGTCGGAGTAGCTCAGCCGAGCATTGTGGCGCCGGCAGTGGAGGGAGCAGCTATGTCAGCAAATGCCCTATGGAGATTAGATCGGTTCACCAAGCTATTTCCTACTACGTTTACTGGTGCACCATCAGAGGATCCCCAGGATTACTTGGACAGTTGTTATGAGGTTCTTCGGAACATGGGCATAGTAGAGTCCAATGTAGTTGATTTTGCTATATATCGTCTTTCTAGTACCGCCAAGACCTGGTGGAGAGATTATTGCTTGAGCATACCAACTGGTCTTCACCTTTGACTTGGGCTCAGTTCTCCGAGTTGTTCTTGAGGAAGTTTCTTCCCGTTACTCAGAGAGAGGACTACCGGAGGCAGTTTGAGCGCCTCTAGAAGGGATCTATGACTTTTACACAGTACGAGACCAGGTTCATTACTCTGGCCCGACATGCTATCATGATACTCCCCACGGATCTAGAGAGAGTGAGGAGGTTTATTGAGGGTTCGGCTCAGCCTATTAGACTCCAGATGGCTAGAGAGTCAGGTACGGATATTTCATTCCAGGAGGTGGCCAATGTGGCCAGGAGGATTGAGATGGTTTTGTCACAGGGCGGTGGTCAGGGGTCTGACAAGAGACCTCGTCATTTCGGCCGTTTCAGTGGTGCTTGATCTAGAGACAGAGATTCTTTCGGCAGAGGTCATCCTCCTAAGCCATACCAGTCGGCACTTCAGGTATCCCACAGTGCGCCACCAGCTCCTATTAGTGAACCACCAGCTACTATTAGTGCGCCGCCGCTTCAGAGCTTCCAGGGTGGTTATTCGGGTCGACAGGGCCAGCTCCAAAGTTAGCAGCCTCAACATCAAAGGTCTTGTTATTCTTGTGGTGTTTCAGGGCACATTTCTAGGTATTGCCCCGAGCTTCTGGAAGTTCTCAGTATCAGGGTTAACGTGCTATGATTCCCGCATCAGGTGCACCCCCACCCCCTCAGCCAGCTAGGGGTGGAGGTTGAGGTGCTAGAGGTGGAGGTCAGACTCATAGAGGTGGAGGACAGGCCCCGGGAGGTAGAGGTCAGCCCGCTGTAGGTCGACCCAGAGATGTTCAAGTTGGAGGGCCTCCGCCCCGATGCTATGCTATTCCGGCCAGGCCTGTGGCTGAGGCCTCTGATGTAGTCATCACAGGTACGGTTTCAGTTTGTAGTGGAGATGCTTCAGTTTTGTTTGATCCGGGGTCTACATTCTCCTATGGGTCTTCATATTTTGCCCCTCATTTGAGTATGCCCCGTGATGCCCTGAGTACTTCTATATATGTGTCTACCCCGTGGGTGATTCTATTATGGTAGATCGAGTCTACCATTCATGCTTAGTGGTTATTGGGGGTTTGGAGACTCGAGTAGATCTTTTGCTTCTTGATATGGTTGACTTTGATGTTATATTGGGGATGGATTGGATATCTCCCTACCATGCTATTCTGGACTGTCACGCCAAGACTATGACCTTGGCTTTACCAGAAGTACCTCGTTTGGAGTGGAGAAGGACTCCTAGTCATTCTTCGGATAGAGTTATTTCATGTATAAAGGCTCGGCGCATGGTCGAGAAGGGTTGTTTGGCCTCTTTGGCCTACGTTCGTGATTCTAGTGCCGAGGTTCCTTCTATGGAGTCTGTGCCCGTGGTTCGTGAGTTTCCATAGGTCTTCCCTACTGACCTGCCGGGTATGCCACCCAACGGGGATATTGATTTTTGCATTGAGTTGGCTCCGGGCACTCAGCCCATTTCTACCCCGCCGTATCGTATGGCCCTGCCGGAGTTGAAGGAGTTGAAAGATCAGTTGCAGGATTTGTTGGATAAAGGCTTTATTAGGCCTAGTGTTTCCCCATGGGGTGCCCCAGTGTTGTTTGTTAAGAAGAAAGATGGCTCAATGAGGATGTGTATTGACTATCAACAGTTGAATAAGGTTACTATTAAGAATAAGTATCCTTTGCCGAGGATTGATGATTTATTCGACCAGCTTCAGGGTGCTACAGTGTTTTCCAAGATAGACTTGGGATCTGGGTACCATCAGCTAAGGATTAGGGCGTCTGATGTCCCTAAGACAACCTTTCGCACTCGGTATAGGCATTATGAGTTCTTGGTGATGTCATTTGGGTTGACAAATGCCATCTTAATACTGGACTGGTAGCTGTTATTATATGCAAACTCCGCTAGTGGCAGAAACGGATCCCATGAACCACCGAAATCAATCACACAAGCACGTACTGGACCGGTAGCTGTTATTATATGCAAACTCTGCTAGTGGCAGAAACGGATCCCATGAACCACCGAAATCAATCACACAAGCACGTAACATATCCTCCAAAATCTGAATAGTCCGTTCCGACTGCCCATCGGTCTGAGGATGAAATGCAGTGCTCAACTCTACACTGGTACCCATACCTCTCTGTACGGCCCTCCAAAACTGAGATGTGAACTAAGTACCTCTATCAGAAATAATAGAAACCGGAACTCCATGAAACCGGACAAACTCTTTAATGTAAATACCAGCTAACCGCTCTTAAGTATAAGTAGTACTGACAGGAATGAAATGCGCGGACTTGGTCAATCTATCCACAATGACCCAAATAGCATCAAAACCCTTCGAAGTCCGTGGAAGCCCAACTACAAAGTCCATAGTAATCCGCTCCCACTTCCACTCCGGAATATCTAACCTCTAAAGCAACCCACCTGGTCTCTGGTGCTCATACTTGACCTATTGGCAGTTGAGACACCGTGCTACATACTCACCAATATCTCTCTTCATCCGCCTCCACCAATAGTGTTGTCTCAAATCCTGATACATTTTCGCGGCACCCGGATGAATAGAATACCGCGAACTGTGAGCCTCTGCTAATATCAACTCTCGAATCCCTTCCACACTGGGCAAGCAAATACGGCCCTGCATCCTCATAACACCGTCATCACCAATAGTCACATCCCTGGCATCACCTCGACGGACTCTATTTTGAAGAACTAACAAGTGTTGGTCATCATACTGGCGAGCTTTAATCAAATAATAAAGAGAAGACCGGGAAGCCATGCTAGCTAATACCTGCGGAGGGTCTGACAAATCTAATCTCACCAACTGACCCGCTAAAGCCTGAACATCAAGTGCTAACAGTCGCTCTGCTGCTGAAAGGTATGCTAGACTCCCCAAACTCTCGGCTCTGTGACTCAAGGCATCGGCCACTACGTTGGCCTTTCCCGGGTGATACAAAATAGTAAGGTCATAGTACTTGAGAAGCTCTAACCACCTTCTCTGACACAAATTCAAGTCCTTCTGCCTCAGCAGATACTGCAAGCTATGATGGTCAGTGAAAATCTCACACTGCACCCCATACAAGTAATACCGCCAAATCTTTAAGGCATGAGCAATGGCAGCTAACTCAAGATCGTGCACTGGGTAATTCTTCTCGTTCACCTTCAACTGTCTAGACGCGTAGGCAATCACCCTACCGTCCTGCATCAATATCGCTCCCAAACCGACTCTAGAAGCATCACAATAGACTGTATAAGAACCCGAACCAGTAGGCAAAACTAGTACCGGAGCTGTGGTCAAAACTGACTTGAGCTTCTGAAATCTCTCCTCACACTCGTCGGACCATCTGAATGGAGCACCCTTCTGGGTCAATCTAGTCAATGGTGAAGCAATAGAGGAGAATCCCCCCACAAAGCGACGGTAATATCCCGCCAAACCAAGGAAACTCCTAATCTCAGTAGCTGAGGACGGTCTTGGCCAACTCTGCACCGCCTCAATCTTCTTTGGATCAACCTGAATACCGTTAATAGACACCACGTGCCCCAACAAAGATACTGAACCAAGACAAAACTCACACTTGGAGAATTTTGCATAAAGCTTCTCCTCTCTCAACCTCTGTAACACAATCCTCAAGTGCTGAGCATGCTCTTACTGGCTACGAGAATAAACAAGGATGTCATCAATGAACACAATGACGAACGAATCAAGGTAAGGCTGAAACACACTATTCATTGCATGAACGCTGCTGAGGCATTGGTCAGCCCAAATGACATAACCAGAAATTCATAATGACCATATCTGGTCCTGAAAGCAGTCTTCGAAATGTCAGAATCCTTAATCTTCAACTGATGATACCCAGACCTTAAGTCGATCTTGGAGAACACCTTAGCTCCCCGAAGTTGATCAAATAAGTCATCAATACGAGGCAAAGGATACCGGTTCTTCACCGTAACCTTATTCAGTTGTCTATAATCAATACACATACGCATGGAGCCATCTTTCATTTTCACAAACAACACCGGGGTACCCCAAGGTGACACACTAGGCTGAATAAATCCCTTATCTAAGAGTTCCTGAAGCTGCTTTTTCAATTCTTTCAACTCCGCTGGTGCCATGCGGTAAGGTGGAATAGAGATAGGATGAGTGTTGGGCACCAAGTCAATACCAAAATCAATATCCCTATCAGGTGGCATGCCTGGCAGGTCTACAGGGAATACATCCGAAAAGTCACGGACTATGGGAACAGAATCAACCGATGGAGTCTCACTACTCACATCCCTCACAAAAGCAAGATAAGATTCACACCCTTTCTAAACCATACACTGAGCCTTTAAATGAGAAATCACTCTTCTAGGCACATGCTCTATAGACCCTCTCCACTCGACTCTCGGAAATTCGGGCATAGCTAAGGTCACGGTCTTAGCGTGACAATCAAGAATCGCATGACATGGGGATAACAATTCCATGCCCAGATCACATCAAAATCAACCATACTGAGGAACATCAAGTCCACTCGGGTCTCCAGACCCACAATAGATATAAGACACGACCGATACACACGGTCCACAATAATAGTATCGCCCACCGGGGTCGAAACATGAACAGACATAACTAAAGACTCACGAGGCATATTCAAAAAATGAGAAAAATAGGATGAGACATACGAGTACGTGGAGCCAGGGTCAAATAAAGCCAAAGCATCACTGTGACAAACTGCAATACTACTTGTAATCACCGCATCAGACGCTATAGCATCAGACCTAGCCGGAAAAGCATAAATACGTGGCTGGCCTCCACCTGCTTGACCTCCCCCTCTAGGGCGGCCTCTAGCTGCCTGACCACCTCCCCTAACTGCTTGAGTAGGTGGTGAAGTGACTGGGGCTGAAGCCGAGGGCTGAACCCTCTGCTGAGATGAACTACTAGGACGACGGGGACACTGCCTCCACTCATGTCCGAACTCTCCACACTCATAACAACTACCTAGAGCTGGAGATGAAAACTGATGAGAACCCCTGCCACCATGATAACCACCAGAACAACCATGCATAGAAAAACCCTGATAAGATGATGATCGGGCGGAGCTCTAAGCTGGAAGGGCACTAAAAGATGAACACCCCTGATGAGAATTGCGAGCACCCTGCCCCGAAGATACACCACCGTAAGCTGGGCGAACTGACTGTGGAGGTCTAAATGGACGAGCTCTCCTGTGCTGAAACTGCCCTCTAGAAGGGGCACCACTGAAGCTACCTGATCCTTGAGGCCTCTTGACCTCACTCTCCTCACGCTCCTGCCTACGAACCGACTCAATGTCCTGAGCAATGTCAACTACCTGCTCAAATGTAGCTCCAGACACTCTCTCTATGGTCATCAAGATCTGAAACTGATAAGTAAGACCATCTACAAACCTCCTAATCCTTTCCCTATCAGTAGGGACAAACTCAGAAGCATGTCTAGCCAACTTGGAAAACCTTATCTCGTACTGAGTAACTGGCAACTCTCCTTGGTGCAGCTGCACAAACTGTCTGTGATGCTCCTCTCTATGTGACTGAGGATCATACTTCTCCTAAAAGATCGTGGAGAACTGCTGCCATGTGAGTGGTGCTGAACCAACCGGCCTACGCCTCTCGAATGAATCCCACCAAGTGATAGCAGCACCAGCAAACTGAAATGTAGCAAATGAGACCCCACTGGTCTCCAAAATACCCGGGGTACGTAGTATCCTCTAGCATTTATCTAGAAAACCTTGGGCATCCTCACCCTCTGTGCCGTTGAAAGTCGGAGGCTGATGTCTACTGAACCTCTCCACCCTACGGTGATTGTCCTCGGGCATAGCTGGAACCACATAGTCCTGAACTGGGGCAACCGGCTGATCTGGGGCTGCTCCCGGTGTCTGAATACCTCGTACAGCCTGCTTAGGTGTCCGGGAAGCTGGAGTCTAATTGTCTCCCCCAGCCTGAGCTGCAGTGGCAGTAGTGGACATAGCAACTACCTGAGCTAAACTGGAACACACCGTCAATATTTGAGCCAGGGTCTCCTGAAGACCCGGAATAACAATAGGCACTGTCGGTGCCTGAGCCTGTCCCGCTGGAGCACCATCGGCGGGAACCTGATCCTGAACGATAGTTAGATCTTGTGGTACTACCCCGACTGCTGCCTGAGTTGGTCCCCTACCTTTACCACGGCCTCGACCCCTTGTGGATCTAGCTGGTGTTTGGTCACCCTGATCGGTATTGCGTGTCCTCACCATCTGTGAGAGAATGAAACAATATGAGTTTAGATTTCAAGAATCAATAGATTGGCACAAAAGAGTTCAAGAAATTGAGATTTTTCCTAAGAGTTCTGCAGCCTCTCGAAGATAAGTACAGACGTCTCCGTACTGACCCGCAAGTCTCTACTGAACCTGCTCATGACCGTTGAGTCCTATGTAACCTAGAGCTCTGATACCAACTTGTCACGACCCCAAATCCTAACAGGTCGTGATGGCGCCTATCGTGGAACTAGGCTAGCCAACCATCACATAACTACCCATTCGTTCGATTATAATAATTCACAATTCAATAATAAACAGCAACATATCATAAAATAAATTCTTTGAGTCTTAGCGCCCCAATAATAGTCTAAACAACTCTAAACAAAACCTCCCAAGACTGGAGTCAACATGGTCACGAGCATCTACGAAATAAAACTAACTTTACTAATGTCTTAAAATAAGTCTAGGAATGAAATTCTAAAGCTAAATAAGGAAGGAAATGGAGAAGCTATGGACGCTGGACAGCTACCTCGAAATCTCGTAAGCTGCTGATAACGAACTCGGACGACTACTGCTCTGAATCAATACCTGGATCTGCACACAGAGGTGCAGGGAGTAATGATGAGTACGCCAACTCAGTAGTAATGAAAAAAAATCGCAGTCTGAGAAATACGTAACGCACAACACAAATACACCAATTCACAAAAACAGTAAATCACCAAGTCACCATAAGTATTCATCAAATACATAAGTTTGAAAACCGTTTTCCAGAAATCCTTTGAAACACATATAATATCAATATATCTCAGTAAAAATCTCCGTAAAATCAGTTTAAAAAACCCGAAGTGAATCATAGTCAAAAACTTAGTAAAATTTATCATAAATCTGCCCCTCGGGCATAAAATCATTTCTCATAACAATCTCAGTATCAGCCCATCAGGCAACCTCACAGTCACTCAATATCAGCCCATCATGCAACCTCACAGTCACTCAATAGTAGCCCATCAGGCAACCTCACAGTCACTCAATATCAGCCCCGCAGGCATCACTCAGTAGGTACCTACGCTCAGTGGGGGGTGTACAGACTCCGGAGGGGTTCCTACAGCCCAAGCGCTATAACAAGCCACAACATGGCATAAATCACACACAATATAGGCCCACAGCCTCACTCATATCATATCATCCTCACAATATTGGCCCGCAACTTACTCAGTCAGACACTCTCAACATGCCTTTCAGGCCATAAATAAACCGGGTTCTCAACCCAAAAATGTGTTTCATTTTCAATAAATAGTATCAAAATACTCTGAATTTCAAAACAATTTATCAAGAAAAGACTGAGTGAAAATCATAACATATCAGTGATGAAAATAGTAAAAACAGCCCCTAAGGGGTAAACAATTCGGCACTAGGACCCAAACATGGCTTACAACCCAAAACACAACAAATATATTGCAATACTATTAAGCATAGGCTTAAAAATCAGTTTCGCAACTCAATAGTTACCTAAATAGGGAATACATTTCCAAAGTTCCAACCTTTGTATTCCAAAACCCGTGAAAGGGTGCAGGTCCGGGGTTTCATACCCTCAGGACAGGATTTAAAGACATTACTTACCTCAAACTAGCCCGGAAACTATTCCGCAATACTCTTGCCTCTCGAATAAACTCCCGAGTGCTCCAAATCTATAAATATCAGACCTTTATCATCAAATTATGCTTAAGGAATGAATTCCAATTGAAAATTATCGATTTTAGCTCAAAACCCGAAATTTGCTAAAACCCGACCTCCGGGCTCGCATCTCAGAACACAGAAATTTTTATACCAAAATGTTCATCGTCATCTCACGAGTCTGTATGTATAAAGAACGCTAAAACCGAAGTTCGTTTGACCCCTCAAATCGACCCCTAAAGGTCTCATAATCTCAAGCCCTAACCCCACCTCTTTCTACTGATTTTCATGAATTAAACACTGAGATTATGTTCCTTAATCACCTATAATCGAGTTTTAAGGTCCAAAATACTTACCTCTATGATGAACGATGATTTCCCCTCTTCAAAATCGCCTCCAAGCTCCTTTTCCGTTCAAAAATGGTGTAAAAATATGTTAAGGTCGCGGAAGGGTTTTAATTTTATATTGCCCAATTATTACTCTCTGCGATCGCGGTCAATGGTACGCGATCGCACTGTGTTTTTCCCACTCCCTCACGCTATCGGAGCTCAATGTACGTGATCGCACACTGTACTTTGACTTCCGACCCCACGCGCCCAAAACCCCCTGTGCGATCGCACCCTGCATTATGCGACCGCACTGGGCCATTCTTTCCTTCTCCGCGATCATAGGCCTCTGAATGGGATCGCACAACACAAAAATGAGCCTGCCTAAATTAACTCTCCGCCATCGCACAAATGCCTACGCGATCGCAGTGAATGAATTGCTGCTGTACAAAAACCAGCAAAACAACTATGTTTTTAAGTCCAAAAGACTCCGTTAACCACCCGCAATCAATCCCGAGCCCCTCGGGACCCCAACCAAACATACCAACGCATCACTTATGATCATTCAAACTTAGTTGCACCCTCAGAACATCAAAACTAACATCAAAACACTAAAATCACATCGGATTTAAGCCTAAGAACTTTTAAATTTCTAAAATCCACCAACGATGCCGAAACTATCCAAAACAACTCCGATTGACCTGAAATTTTGCAGACATATCCAAAATGAAATTACGAACCTGTTCCAACTTCTGGAATTCCATTCCGACCCCGATAGCTTATTTTCAACTGCCGCCAGATATCGCCAAAAACTAGCTTTCGCCAATTCAAGCCTAATTCTACACCGGACATCACAAAATTATTCTGAACACACTCCTAAGCCCCAAATTACCTAAAGAAGCTATCCGAGCCATAAAATCCACATTCTGAGGTCGTTTACCAATAAATCAACTCTCAATGGACTTTTCCAACTTTAAGGCTATTTTTAAAGACTAAATGACTAAACTCTCACTACGGCCATTTTGATTTCAAGCCTACCAACTCTAACACATCAATAACAATTAAACCAAGCTATGACAAGGCAATAGCAGTAATTATAATGCAATTTCTACGTAACGACAAACCGGGTCATTACACACTATGAATTCATTACCCCCGCCGGTCCACTTTAATTGATTTTTGGATCATCTTTTTGTGGTCCACAATATTTGATTTTTCAGATATCAAGAAGGAATTAACTTCTTATTTCAGAGTTTCCCTTGGAGTAATGAGCCTGGAGTATTTCTTGTATTTCCAATGAACAAATTAAGGTTAATATGATCAATTTTATCATTAGTTAATTACAAAAGGTGAATTGTTTAATATGTGTGAAAAGAATAAAAAATTCAATTAAAGTGGACTGGAGGGAGTAATAAATATCAAAGTCATCATCGGAAGAGTCCATTATCAAGAGTTTAGGGTAGTATTAACTCCTACTCGATCATGGGTGAACGTGTAAAGAAGGAGATTTAGACTTGACGAATAAGAATCTAGGCATTTTTTTCTAGACAAGAAGAGGTTTCTTAGCTTACCTATAATTTTGATAAACTTTGCAGAGCGAAATTGTCAAAAAGATCTCCAAAAACCTAAAATTGGTCAAGTGAATTCCTATTTCTTTCTCAATTTCTTTTGGGTTGGAAAATAGGTGGTTGAGGCCCTTTTAACATTTGCAAAATTTGTGGGTCACCTATAAGGTTTGGAAAACAAGCTTTCCTTCTAATATTTTCACCATTTTCTATTTCATCTCTCTACCCAATCTTCTCTATCTCTCTCTCTCTTACTCAACTTGTAACGACCCGACCCGTCGTTTTGAGCACTAGCGCATCATTCGGTGGGTTTAGGACATGATTAGCCTCACTTCAAGTATTATGACTTGCACGTGGTCAGAGGTTAATTCGGGAAGTTTGGAGAGGATTTGGAAAGAGAATTCTCGTTGCGGAAGCTTTAAGTTTGAAGAATCTGACTAAGAGTTGATTTTGAGTAAACGACTTCGGAATCAAGATTTGAAGGTTCCAGTAGGTTCGTATGATGATTTTGGAGTTAGGCGTTTGTCCGGGTCGGGTTTTGGATAGTCCGGGAGCATTTCGGCACCTATGGTGGAAGGTTGGAATGTTGAAAGAATTTCATAAATTTGGGTTGAAAGATTTTGATTCCTTTAAGGCTTGTTCCTTCATTTTCTTCCAATTCAATTTTACGCGGCATGGAGTGCTTGTTATAAATCGGGAATTTGAGGAATTGAAATGGTACAACAGATGTGGTGCAGGATGTTTCTCCCCCTGTGTATTTGATTGGGGCTATTGTTGCCGGCTTGCGAAAGGCGTTCTGTCGTTTCATCTCAGTATTAGTATTACCTAAGGTTTTGAGATTTGGACATGGTTGTTATGGTGATTCATGCGCTGCTATCGCACAGTGGTTGTGGAATGGTAGGACACTTGTCTAGGCGTCGTGGCAGTGAGTGACCTGAAGGGAGGGGTTACTTAGTGTATGATTCAGAGATTCAGTATTTTATTTCCGGTAGAGGAAAGGCAACCGGACGATGAATGTTCAGGTTTGGATTGATAGAGTAATGAGACTTAGTGTTTTCAAGTGTGGTGGAATTTACATATATGACGTGGAATTGTCGTCCTCGATTGAATGTGTTAAGTTCACTAGTGTCATGGTCTTCATCAATTTTCCTTCCAGGCATAGTAGAGTGAGATGGTGCCGGAGAAGCGGTTGTCAGAGATAGCGGAGTGTAGAAATTTAGGGATTTAAATGGGTATTTCTAATGGTGACGGCTCGAGAAAGATGATCTTCGTAGGGGTTTAAAGTTGATAGAGATCAATCGGTTCAAGTGCTACATAGATAGATTTGGAATTGAGGAAACAATTGGGAAGCGAAGGATGAGAAGGACATGTGGGAGGCATTTTGAGGTGGTTGAATTGCTAGAAGTTCAAGTATGAACAACAGAAGTCGAGGAGTTTCTTAAAGGAGAGGGTTAACCAAAGTGGGAGAGTGACAGAGTAACATATGGGTTCTATGGTAGGATGGCCACACGCCTTGAGGAAAGTTTGGAGCCATTTGGGAATTCATGATGGACAGGGACTAGGTCCACGGATTTAATTTAGATGCAACATGACTTTGAGTCTGGAATGCATTGTTGGACTTTAGGCTGATGTCAATGGGGAAAAAGGAATCTTGGTGGGTCCCACGGCTATATAATTGTAGCTTCAAGCTAAGTGGGAGAGCCCTGCCGTCTATGCTTGGATTGCGTGGTTGTCTACTTGTGCAATTTCTGGTTATCGGTGCATTGTTGGGTTATTAAGATTAAGGAAAGAAAACGTCAGAATGTGAGCAAAGGATTGAGGAAGCTGTAATTGGCCTAATTGATTCATGTTCAGGCTTTGGGAAGGCTTAGAGACTATGCTTCGTGTGGATGTGATGTACAAGGAAATGAATTCATATGGTTGCTTCTTTAAGAGGATGTTCATGTGCTAGAAGGCCTTGGAGTTTGGTTATATTCGGGACCGAGTCAGAGTGGTTGGATATCACCAATGGTCCTAGCGGATTTAAAAGTCAAGTGCAGTGCTTAAGGATTTCGAGCCCGTAGTGAGATTAAATATCTAGCTTTTGCAGTGAGTTACAAAAGAGGTTTGGAGTGTTCCATATTATGTGCGGTTTGTGGTGCAACATTGGAGGAATGGGGGAAGGGTGACATCAAATCTATGGGGGGAATTTATCAGAATAAGTGCACCAGTTGAAGATGCGAGAGTCGCACAAGGAGGGTATGAGATGGTTCGTGGGTTTGAGATAACGTGGTCTCGTGAAATGGGGTCCCTCAGGATGAGAGCGGGTTGAGTTCATTATATTATCCATGAAGCCATTGTTATTTCCAAGGGAAATCCAGAGTAAATTTGAAGCAATATGTTCGATTAGCAACAATTGAAGTGGCATGATGTTTGCAATGATCAGTTCCTTCAGCGTGTTAAGTTATGCATGTGAATTGTGGCGGTACAGAAGTGAATCCCGAAAGGATTTATTGAGATCTAGACCACTACTTGGGGATTGTATTTTATGTGTTATGGGAATTCGGTTGCGCGTTGCAATGGTTCTTCTGGGATGAGCTAAGTAAAAGGTTTCTATATGATGAAGTAATTATCCTATTAGTAGTTCAGAAGTTATGATGGAATTCTTGTATTCTCGCGCATTGGTGTGTTAGGTGAAGTGAACAACATGGGAATTTGAAATGGAGGATCAAAGTTGTGGTTCGGCGTAAGCAAGAATGTCACGAGCTCGGATGAGCAGGAAGGGATTCAAATGTTTAGAGTAAGCTGGTATTGTCTTTAGCGTCACCTGAGATCGGTGTTTTGTGTAAGGGGCTTTGTGTACTGATTTACTGCTTCTTTATTTGCTTTACAACATTAGTGTGGATGGTGGTATGGAGGTAAAGACTTATTACCCGGTGCGGAGGGTCGTGGGAGTGTATCCCACGGGAAGATTGTATAAGTGTGACATATAGTCACTTGATTGATTAAAGATTGAAACCACGTATGGAGATTTGGTACTATTGCTAATGTGAGAGTCTAGTCCTATAAGTCTCTCTATTCAATTGGTTGTGAATTGTGGAAGTTTGTTCCGAATTCGACGGTTGTTCTTGTGTGTCATGGGAAAAAGGTCATTTTGCTCCTTGAGAAGGTATTTTCCCAAGCATGGTATGATCAAAATCAGTTTGAGGTCCGTTGGTGGGTCCAAATGTGGATGTGTACTGTACACCAACCTGGGTGTGTTCGTTCAGCATATCGTTCCTTATGGAGGAGTATTCGGGCATTAGATGTTATTTTCGTCGTCAGCTACTTTATGTAATACTCTATTGTGCAGTTTGTGGTTTTGTGAGAGCAGGATGGCTCTCGGGATGCAGGTCATTTATTGCACCGTAGTTGTGCTTGAGTTTCGTAGCATATGGCGTTATCCGTCTCCCCAGGATTTGCATATTGCACTTCACGTGCTTATGGTCGATAGTCGGGTATTTCGTAGTTACGAGCATTTTAGCTCAGCAAGTATTTTCTTATAGATTGTTATGTGTGATTCGGGTGGCACACCACCATGGGTATATTGCTTGGATCGGGTGGCACGCCGCCACAGGTATCATGGTTGGATCGGGTTACACGCCGCAACGGTATCATGGTTGGATCGGGTTTCACGCTGCAACAGTGTGATGTTAAGTGCAGTTCCCTATACCTAATCTTGTGTGTTTTGTTTCTCAATTTCTGAGAAAGGTTCATAGTATCCTTACGGTTATCTAATTAGCTATGTGGGTTGAGTAGTTCTTTCCAGGGTTCGTTCCCTAATGTATCCCATTCGAGTTTGTAGCTTGTTGGCACATTGTGGCATTATATGAGACTTTTGGCAATGCCTGAGGTGGCTTATCGCCTGAGCAGCTTATGCTGGGTGAGACGAGATTATTGGACCTAGGATTAGTGCGATCAGATTTATATGCATTATATTTGAGAGCAAATATCGTTATTTGGTTCATAATGATGTAATGGTTCTTATCAGGAGGAGAGACTCATTGATTTGTTGACTCGATAGTTGGTTATGAATTTCTACACATCTTTTCCATCGTGGAAATATTGCAAGAAGTGGAACATGACTTATGTGTGTCATGGGGTGTGTTATGGGCATCAGATTCGTGGAATTGTGGCTATTACTGCCAGATGATGTTGTTAATGTTAGGTAAATTATGTAGTGCATGGTGTGGATTCAGAACAGGTATACAATCATGTATTGGTACATCGTGTTGTGATAGGTATGGTGGTTGTATGTTGGAACAGACCTGGTACAGGATTTTCGGTGTTGGAATTTGGCTCGAAGGCTTATTTGACTAAATAAAGAGGAGGAATGGCAGGTTTGCTTGAGCTGATATGCTCAACTGGATTGTGGGAGCACAAGTAGGTGCATGAGGTGTTAAACAATGATTTTCGACAACTCCGGAGCAGTTCCTAGCACGTTCGAGGATGAACATATATTTAAGTGGGGGAGAATGTAACGACCCGACCCGTCGTTTTGAGTTCTAGCACGTCTTCGGTAGGTTGAGGCCATGAGTAGCCTCACTTCAGGTATTATGACTTGCACGCGTGGTCGGAGTTTAATTCGGCAAGTTCGTAGAGGATTTGGAAAAAGAATTCTCGTTGCAGAAGCTTTAAGTTAGAAGAATCTGACTAAGGGTTGATTTTGAGTAAACGACCTCAGAATCAGGATTTGAAGGTTCCAGTACGTTCTTATGATGATTTTGGAGTTGGGTGTTTATCCGGATTGGGTTTTGGATAGTCCGGGAGCGTTTCGGTGCCCATGGTGGAAGATTGGAATTTTGAAAGAACTTCATAAATTTTGGTCGAAGTGCATTTCAATGTTATCAATGTTCGTTTGGGATTCCGAGTTTGGGAATAGCTACGTATGGTGATTCTGGTATTGGGAGGGCGTCTGGAAGTGGATTTGGAGGTCCGTAGGTGATTTTGGAGTCATTTGGCGGAAGTTAGAATTTGACGGTCTTAAGAAGTTTGACCGGAAGTGGACCTTTTGATATAGGGGTCGGATTCCGATTTCGGAATTTAGAGTAGGTCTGTAACGTCGAATGTGACTTGTGTGCAAAATTTGAAAGTTAATCGGACTTGATTTGATAGGTTTCGGCATCGAATGTAGAAGCTTGAAGTTCTAAAGTTCATTAAGCTTGAATTGGGGTGCGATTCATGATTTCGTTGTTGTTTGATGTTATTTGAGGCCTCGAGCAGGTCCGTGTTATGTTGTGGGATTGATTTGTGTGATTGGACGGGGCCCCGGGGGCCTTAGGTGTGTTTCAGATCATTCTGGGCTATTTCGCAATAGCTGGTGCTGGTGTTGTTCTTCGTGTTCGTGAGGATCCTCTCGCGTTCGCGAAGAAGGATTTGGCTTCAGAGATTTTGTTTTTCGCGTTCGCGAAAAGATTCTAACGTTCGCGAAGAAGAAAATCTCTGTTACGCAGGTCTGACTTCGGAGACACTTATCTCAGAATTTATAAGGTGTTTGAAGATGATTCTAAAACAAAAGTTGTAGCCCTTTGTGTCTAGTTTTCAGAAAGATAAACTATTTTGCATTTGCGTTTGTCTACAAAGAGTTATGGCTGGTCACGACCCGAAGACCTAAGCAACCTAGTGCTCTGATACCAACTTGTCACGACCCGAAAATCCCACCTTCAGGACGTGATGGCGTCTAACATTGTACCCGCTAGACAAGCCAACGTTTGAGTTAATTTACTAATTTTCTTTACTTAAGCCTTTAAAAGTGAAACAATGAACATAAACAGTTAATAATAGTGCGGAAGCTGCGAGTCTATATATTAATAAGATAGTTGCCACAAAATTTACGTACATAATCCCCCAGAATTAGTGTCACAACATCTCACGATCTGTCTAAGATTACTACAACAAAAGTCTGAAATGAGTGATACTAAGATAAGACAGAAACAATAAGATAGAAGATGACGCCGGGATCCACGAACGCCTGCGGAACTACCTCAGTGTCGCCTGTATGGACTGAAGGATACTCCCTCTAACGATTTCCACTGGGTCTGACTGCGTGATATGCACAACATAAAGAAGTACATGTGTAGCATCAGTACAACTGATCCCATGTACTGAGTAAGCGCCGAGCCTAACCTCGGCGAAGTAGTGACGAGGCTAGACACGACGACAAAATTTACCTGTACAGTTCTATAATATGATAGCAAGAAATAAGCAGCTAAGCATGGTAATACGGGGACAAGTAATGGGGGTAACAAATGAGAATCAAAGATGAATAACTAAACAAACAACAATACGAAAGAAACAAGTCAACGGGAAATAATAACACAAACAAGTATGTACACGGTATCACCCTTCGTGCTTTTACTCTCGTCCTCACAATGCACAGTATAAATGAAAGAAATATAAATCATGGCACGACATCACCCTTCGTGCTTTTACTCTCTTCCTCACTATGCAATGTACAAATGAAAGTAATAATAATCATGGCACGGCATCACCCTTCGTGCTTTTACTCGCTTCCTCACTATGCAATGTACAAATAAAAGTAATACACGTCATCACCCTTCGTGATTTACACTCTTCCTCACCCAAATCAACAACAAATAACAGTTTGGTAAGGAAGTCAATAGTGTGATATACAGTTCATAACCACCCAGCAAGGGGGATATCAACCAAAGTAATAATGTTGCCCGGCAAGGGACTCAACTATAACCAACCTCATACGAATACATAACTTAATGAATTGGGTTCTCAACAGAGACATCATATCACAAGTACTTAAGCAAGTATTCTCAGTAATTAAACTACTTCCCAAAGGAAACTACTTCATAACACAATAAATATCGGAGTAATAACAAGTAATTCACCAAAAATAGACGCACGGGCATGCTTGACAAACAATGCATAGGTACTCGTCACCTCACCTATACATTGAACATGATAAAACAAGCAGCGCATACGACCCAACACCTATTCCCTTACTAAAGTTAGGCCAAACACTTACCTCGACTCCAAGAATGCAATTCACGCCTCAAGCACCGCTTTCCCTCTCGAATCCAACTCCGAAACGATAGTATCTAGACATAATCGACTCAATAATATCAATAATGACTCAATGATTCAATTCCGAAGCCTTATAATACATTTCCCATCATTCTTCTGAAAATACCAAAATTTGACCCCGGGCCCGCTTGGTCCAAACACGAGGTTCGGACCAAAATCCGATCACCCATTCCCCCACGAGCCCGAATATACAATTTGTTTTGAAATCCGACCCCAAAACGAGGTTGAATTCCTAAAAATTCTAAAAGCCCTAACTCTACCCAAAACCCCAATTTCTACCCTTTAATTTCATGTTTTAGGCCTAGAATCTAGTGATTGTTGATGAAAATGGAGCTACGTTTACTTACCTATGAAGCTATGAAGGAGGAACTCTTCAAAAATCGCCTATGGGGTGTGGGGAAGAAAGAGGGTTGTGAAAGGTGGCTAATTTCCCGTAATAATTCTGTTTTTGAACAAAAGGAATAACTGGGCGAAAAATGTTCTCTACGTTCGCGGGCCCCAGGCCGCGTTCGCAAAGAACAAACTTCACAGACCTGTGCGCTCGCGTTTGTGGGGCCGCGTTCGCACAGAGTTAATTACCCGGACCCCCAATACCCCCCTTAAACCTATGCGTTCGCACCCCACCATGTGCGTTCGCACTGCTTTGCCTAGGACACCCTCCGCGTTCGCATCCTAAGTGGTGCGTTCGCATAGAGCAATTTGAACCCTGACCCCAGACCCCACATTTTACCCTGTGCGTTCGCACTCCCTTGAGTGCATTCGCATAGGGTAAATCCTTGGACACCAAAAACCAGCAATTACACCAGATTTTTCAACTCTTTTTGCACTCTGACACCTACCCGAAACTCACCCGAGCCCTCGAGGCTCGAAACTAAATATACAACCGACTTCAAAATCATCCTACAGACTTATTCAAGTAATAAAACCACTAAATAACACCAAAACCAACGAATTAAGCTCCAAAATCTATAGAATTTCTCCAAACTTCATAAACTATCAACTTTTCCATTTTGGATCCGAAACACGTCAAACCAAGTCTGTTTCTTACCAAATTATACAGATAACTCATATAACACATATTGAACCTGTTTCGGGCACCGGAACCATAATACGGGCCCGGTAACACAGGTTTCACTTCAAAGTTCATTTTCAAAAGCCTTTATAATTTTCAGAAAATAATTTTCTTTAAAAATTCATTTCTCGGACTTGGTACCTCGGAATACGATTCCGGGCATATACCCAAGTCCCATATTTTCCTACGGACCCTCCGGGATCGTCAAATCACGGGTCCGGGTCCGTTTACCAAAAATTTTGACCAAAGTCAACTTTATTTAATTAATTATCATAAATTCAAATTTTCATCAAATTTCCACATAAAGGCTTACCGGCTACGCGCCCGGGCTGCGCACGCACATCGAGGTGAGATTAACGGAGGCTTTTGGGGCCTCGGAACATAGTTTTAATTAAATTTACACAGGATTACCTTGTGGGTCATCACAATCTCCACCTCTAAAACAATCATTCGTCCTCGAATGGACATAGAAAGGTACCTTAATCGGGGAAAAGATGGGGATATCGGCTCCGCATATCGGACTTGGAATCCCAGGTAGCTGCCTCCACAGGCTGACCTCTCCACTGAACACGAACCGAAGGATAACTCTTCGATCTCAACTGACGAACCTGCCGAGCTAATATGGCTACCGGCTCCTCCTCATAAGTCAAATCCTTGTCCAACTGGACACCGCTGAAGTCAAGTACATGAGATAGATCCGCAATATACCTCCGGAGCATAGATACATGAAACACCGGGTGCACGACTGATAAACTCGGTTGCAAGGCAAGGCCACCTCTCCTACCTTATCCAAAATCTCAAATGGACCAATGTACCTAGGGCTCAACTTGCCCTTCTTCCCGAACCTCATCACGCCTTTCATGGGCGACACTCAAAGAAACACCTGGTCTCTTATCATAAAAGCCAAATTTTGGACTCTACGATCCGCATAACTCTTCTGCCTGGACTGAGCCATACGAAGTCTATCCTGAATGACCTTCACCTTGTCTAAGGCATCCTGGACTAACTCAGAACCCAACAATCTAGCCTCTCCCGGCTCAAACCATCCGACTAGAGACCAACACCGCCTACCATACAATGCCTCATACGGAGCCATCTGAATGCTAGACTGATAGCTGTTGTTGTAGGCAAACTCAGCTAAAGGCAAGAACGGGTCCCATGAACCACCAAAGTCAATGACACAGGCCCGCAACATATCCTCCAAAATCTAAATAGTACCCTCAGACTATTCGTCCGTCTGAGGATGAAATGCTGTGTTCAACTCAATCTGTGTGCCCAACTCTCGCTGAAATACCCTCAAGAAATGGGAGGTAAACTGAGTACCTCGGTCTGATATAATAGATATGGGCACACCATGCAATCTAACAATCTCTCTCATATAGATCTTTGCCAACTTCTCCGCTGAATACGAAACTGATACCGGAATGAAATGTGCTGACTTGGTCAGCCTATCCACAATAACCCACACCGCATCAAACATCCTTTGAGTCCGTGGGAGTCCAACTACAAAATCCATGATGATACGCTCCCACTTCCACTCGGGAAGCTGAATCTGCTGCATTAAACCACCGGGTCTCTGGTGCTCATACTTAACCTGCTGACAGTTCAATCACCGAGCTACATAAGCTACAATATCCTTTTTCATCCTCCGCCACTAGTAACGCTGCCGCAAGTCCTGGTGCATCTTTGCGGCGCCCGCATGAATGGAATACTGGGAACTATGGGCCTCCTGTAGAATCAACTCACGAATACCATCAACATCAGGTACACAAATACGGCCCTATATCCTCAAAAATCCCTCATCATCAACCGTAACCTTCTTGGCATATCCGTGCCTAACCCTATCTCTAAGAACACATAAATGATGATCATCATACTCCCTAGCCCGATTACGGTCATACAACGAAGATCGGGCCACGGTATGGGCCAAAACATTTCCAGTGTCAGAAACCTCCAATCTCACAAATCGGTTGGCTAAAGCCTGAACATCCAAGGCAAGAGGTCTCTCTCCGACTGATAAATAAGCAAGACTACCCATAGTGGCTGGCTTTCGGCTCAAAGCATCGGCCACCACATTGGCCTTCCCCGGATGATAAAGAATGGTAATATCATAATCGTTCAACAACTCTAACTATCTCCTCTGCCTCATGTTAAACTCCTTTTGCTTGAACAGATACTGCAAACTCTTGTGATCCGTGAACACCTCACATGGCACACCATACAAATAATGCCTCCAGATCTTCAATGCATGAACGAAAGCTGCTAACTCCAAATCATGAACTGGATAATTCTTCTCGTGAACCTTCAATTGACGAGAAGCATAGGCTATGACCTTGCCATCCTACATCAACAATGCACCAAGCCCAACCCGTGAAGCATCACAATACACGGTATACAATCCTGAACCTGTGGGCAAAACTAACACTGATGCCGTGGTCAAGGCTGTCTTGAGCTTTTGAAACCTCACCTCACACTCATCAGACCACCTGAACTAAGCACCCTTCTGGGTCAATCTGGTCATCGAGGCTGCTATAGATGAAAAGCCCTCCAGAAATCAGCGATAATAACCTGCTAAGCCCAAGAAGCTCCGAATCACTGTAGCTGAAGTGGGCCTAGGCCAATTTCTGACTACTGAAATCTTCTTGGGATCCACCTGAATACCCTATGCCAACACAACATGGCCCAGAAATTCCACTAAACTCAACCAGAACTCACACTTAGAAAATTTGGCATACAACTGTTTATTCCTCAAAGCCTGGAGGACGACTCGAAGGTGCTGCTTATGCTCCTCTCGGCTACGAGAGTAAATCAAGATATCATCAATAAAAACAATCACAAATGAATCCAAATATGGCCTGAACACACGGTTCATCAACTCCATAAAAGCAGCGGGGGCATTTGTCAACCCAAATGACATCACCAAGAACTCATAATGCCCATAACGAGTGCGAAAGGCTGTCTTAGGGACATCAGACTCCCTAATCCACAGCTGATGGTAACCTGATCTCAATTCTATCTTGGAAAATACTGTAGCACCCTAAAGCTGGTCAAATAGATCATCAATCCTCGGCAAGGGATACTTATTGTTAATAGTAACCTTATTCAGTTGCCGGTAGTCAATACACATCCTCATTGAGCCATCTTTCTTCTTAACAAACAACACTAGAGCACCCCAAGGAGAAATACTAGGCCTAATGAAGCCTTTATCCAACAAATCCTGCAACTGCTCCTTTAATTCCTTCAGCTCTGGCGGGGCCATACGATACACAGAGTAGAAATGGGCTGAGTGCCCGGAGCCAACTCAATGTAAAAATCAATATCCCTGTCGGGTGGCATACCCGACAGGTCAGCAGGGAATACCTCTGGAAACTCACGAACTACGGGCACATACTCCATAGAAGGAGCCCCGACACTAGAATCACGAACATAGGACAAATAAGCCAAACAACCCTTCTCGACCATGCGCCGAGCCTTCATATAATAAACAACTCTACCGAAAGAATGACTAGGAGTCCCTCTCCACTCCAAACGAGGTACTCCTGGCAAGGCTAAGGTCACTGTCTTGGCAAGATAGTCCAGAATAGCATGATAGGGAGATAGCCAATCCATCCCCAATATAACATCAAAGTCCACCATATCCAGAAGCAAAAGATCAACCTGAGTCTCCATACCACCAATAACTACTAAGCAAGCACAGTAGACTCGATCTACCACTATAGAATAACCCACCGGGGTAGACACATATACAAGAGCACTCAGGGAATCATGAAGCATGCTCAAATAAGGTGCTAAATTGAAGACACATAAGAGAAAATAGAACCCGGATCAAATAACACCGAAGCATCTTGGCTGCAAAATGAAACCGTACCTGTGATAACCACATCAGAGGCCTCAGCCTCAGGCCTGGCAGGAATAGCATAGCACCGGGGCGGAGCCCCTCCAACTTGAACCTCTCTAGGTCGACCTACTGCGGCCTGACCTCTACCTCTCATGGCCTGTCCTCCACCTCTATGAGTCTGACCTCCACCTCTGGCACCACGACCTCCACCCTTAGCTGGCTGAGGGGGTGGGGGTGCACCTGATGCTAGGACCATGACACGAGAACTCTGATACTGAGAACTACCAAAAGCTTGGGGGCAATACCTGGCAATGTGCCCTGAAACACCACAAGAATAACAAGACCTTTGTTGTTGTGGCTGCTGACTCTGGAACTGGCCCTATCGACCCTGATAACCACCCTGGAATCTCTGAAGCGGCGGTGCACTGATAGGTGCTGGTGGTGCACTAATAGTAGCTGGCGGTGCACTGTGAGATACCTGAAGTGCCGACTGATATGGTCTGGGAGGATGACCTCTTCCGAAATAATCTCTGCCTCCAGATGAGGCTCTATTGAATCGACTGAAGTGACGGGGCCTCTTTTCATCCCCCTGACCACCACCCTATGACAAAATCATTTCAATCCTCCTGGCCACATTGGCTGCATCCTGGAATGAAATATCAGTACCTGACTCCCTGGCCATCTGAAGTTTGATGGGCTGAGCTAAACCCTCAATAAACCTCCTCACCCTCTCACGATTAGTGGGGAGTATCATAATAGCATGCCTGGATAAAGTGATGAACCTGGTCTCGTACTGAGTGACAGACATAGAGCCCTGCTGGAGGCGCTCAAAAAATCTCCGAAGATCCTCTCGCTGAGTAACTGGAAGAAACTTCCCCAAGAATAACTTGGAGAAATGAGCCCAAGTCAAAGATGCAGACCCAGCTTGTCTGGTCAAGCAATAATCTCTCCACCAAGTCTTGGCGGTACCAGATAGACGAAATGTAGCAAAGTCAACTCCATTAGACCCCACTATGCCCATGTTCCGAAGAACCTCATGACAGCTGTCCAAGTAATCTTGGGGATCCTCTGATGGTGCACCAGTGAAAGTAGTAGGGAATAACTTGGTGAATCTATCCAATCTCCATAGAGCATCTGCTGACATAGCTGCTCCCTCAACTGTCGGTGCCACAATACCCGGCTGAGTTACTCCGACTGTCTGAGGTGCCCGAGTCTGAAACTGAGCATCTCTGGTGTGTGAGTAGCAGGAGTCTGGGTCCCTCCTCCTGCCAGAGAGACGACTGGTGCAGTAGGAAGAAGACTGGCCTGAGACACATTCTCCATGAGTCCCACCAAGCGGATTAGAGCGTCATGAAGCACCGGGGTAGTACTGAATCCCTCTGAGACCTGAGTTGGTCCAACTGGGACTGTCTGAGTAGGAACCTCACCGACAAAGTCTACATGTGGGTCCTCTACTGGGGCTGCTGCTCTGGGCTGAGCCCTGCCCCTGCCTCGGCCTCTAGCACGGCCTCGGAACACAGTTTTAATTAAATTTACACAGGATGACCTTTTGGTTCATCACAACCTCTTCGAGGTTAGGCGGGATACTTACTGGGTACGCGTTGTTTTCGTACTCATACTACACTTGTTGTAAATTTTGATGTACAAGTACTTGTATGGATAGTGGCCTTGTGGGCGCAACAACGTGGTTGATACGGGGACTTAGGTGAGTTGCATCTTATGAGACGATCCGCAGCTAACAGAGTCTCCTTCAGAGTACTGGTATCTTTCTTTCTGTCCAAATTTATATTCCGGACAATTGTTGTATTTTATTTTACTTCCTAGCGAAAGCTCATGCACTTGTGACACCGGGTTTTGGGATGACTATGGGATTATTCAGTATTTAAATTTTTTAAAGACGTCATTTTACCCAGTACAATTCGCTATTTATTGTTTAATGTAAGGAAATAAATGATTTTAAAAATAGAAAAAAATGAGGATTTAATTTACTATTTAGTGTTGGCTTGCCTAATAGTGGTGTCCGGCGCCATCACGACCATTAATAGATTTTTGGGTCGTGACATAACCCCCTAAGGGAAGGTGGGTGATTTATCATTTATGGAGGGAAAGAAGGTTCTGTTGAAAGTCTCGCCGATGAAGGGTATTATGAGGTTTGGTAAGAAGGGCAAGCTGAGACCATGGTTTATAGGTCCATTCGAGGTGTTGAGGCGAGTTGGAGGGGTTGCTTATGAGCTTGATTTACCTCCCAGTTTATCAGGAGTTCATCCGGTCTTTCATGTGTCCATGCTCCAGAGATACCACACCGACTTCTCTCACGTGGTAGATTTCAGCACCATTCAGCTAGATGAGAGGTTGGGCTACGAGGAGGAGCCAATTGCTTTTATTGACAGGCAGGATCGCCAGTTGAGGTCCAAGAGGGTTTCCACCGTAAAGATCTAGTGGAGGGGACAACCAGTCGAGTACGCGACTTGGGAGTCCGAGGAGGACATGCGGAGCATATATCCACACTTATTCAGCACTCCAGGTATGATTCTAGACCCGTTCGAGGACGAAAGTTTGTTTAAGAGGTGGAGAATGTAAAGACCCGAACAGTCATTTTGTGTTTAAGGACCCCGTTCCCCTAAACGAGACTTCCCATAGTTTCGTTTACTGACTTATGACTTGCGGGGATGGGTGGTTCGGAATTTGGAGGATTTTGGAGTGGTATAGGAACACTTGGTTCCTTAAGGTTGGCCTTAAAGGCCAAGTTTGACTTCGGTCAAATTTTTTAGTAAACAACCTCAGAATTGAGATTTGAAGGTTTCAGTAGGTTCGTATGATGATTTCGGACTTGGGCGTATGTTCGGAACGGGTTTTGGATGACCTGGGAGCGTTTCGGCGCCAAATAGTGAAATATGATTCCTTAAGTCCAAAAAATTGAGGGTTGGAACGTGTTTTTGTGTTATCGAGGTCCAAGCAGAATTCTGAGACCGTGAATAGTTCCTTTATGTCATTTATGACTTGCTCGCAAAATTTGGTGTCTTTCCGAGTAGTATAGGTAGGTTCGGCATGTTGAAAGCGAATTCTAGAACTTGAAGTTCAAAGTTTGATTCAATTTGTTTTTGGGGTCGGATTTGTAGTTTCGTTGTTGTTATTCGTGTTCCGAGAATTCGAGCGAGTCGGTATCATGAATACAGACTTTTCAATGCCTTTGGACGGGGTCTCGGGGGCCTCGGGTGAGTTTCGGACCCCTCGGAGCTAAGTGCCAAACACTAGATTTTTCTGTGTCTGGTTTCCTTCTATGCGTTTGCGGGTGTGCTTCGCGTTCGCATAGAAGGAGTGGGACAGGGGTAGAATTACCCTATGCGTTCGCATAGGCACGCCGCGTTCGCATAGGGTAAGTCAGTGGCCGGTTAAGCTTTACCCTCTGCATTCGCACCCTACTCACCGCGTTCGCGTAGGTCTAGCCCAGCTAGCCTCCGCGTTCGCACGACCCACCGCGTTCGCATAGAAGTGCCTCAGGAGGCCTGGCCATTTGGTCTTCGCGAACGCACTGCCCCTTCCGCGTTTGCATATAAGGGCAGCTGGGTAGTGTGGTTTAAAAACGGGACGTAGCCATTTTTCACCATTTTCTTCCATCTTGGACGATTTGAGAGCTTGCAAATAAGGAATTCGACCTAGCTACTGTAAGGTAAGTAATTCCTACTATAAATTAAGTATAATACTTGAATTCTTAGGTAAATTAACACATTAAATTAGTAGAAATCATGGGTTTAGAGTGAAACATAGGTTTCTGATAAAAACGGGAAATTACCAAGAAATGGATTATGGAATCATACAAAAACTATATAATATTGATCCTTAGGCTATGGGTGATTATTTCGTTCGAAAATTTTCGGAATCCAAGCATGTGGGCCCAGGGGTGTATTTTAGGATTTGTCAATTTAGGTCGAAATGACCATTTAAGTAGGAGAATTGTGGACTTTTGAGCGTAGATTGACTTGTTAATATGATGTTTTGCTAGCTTCGAGTTCTTGGGCGACGAATTTGGAGTTCCGGGAGCGTTTTTTATCAGGAAAGTAGACTTGACACGAGGTAAGTCTCCTTTTTAACCTTGTAAGAGGGAATTGTCCCCATAGGTGAATATAAATAATTGCATGTCTTTATTTGTGGGGGCTACGCACGCACGAAGTGACAAGAGTCCGTGCGTAGCTACTATTTAGTCATGTCAGGGAGTTTTAGGATTCACAAGCATGCTTTATGTGCCGTATCTATAATCTTAAATGTTAAGTTAGGTTGCCTAATTGTCACGACCCGGAATCCCACCTTCTGGCCATGACTGCGTCTAACGTTGAACCCGCTAGACAAGCCAACGTTTGAACTAAATAAAACTCATTATCAACTAAAACGAACAAGATAACTAAAACATCAATGATCAACAATATGAAGGTTAACAAATTACAAAAAAAATAATATAACAACTTCGTAATAAAACCCATATACAAAACCCAGAACTGGTATCACATACTCACGAACTGTCTAAGAGATTACTGAAACAAAGGTCTGAAAATAAGTACATATGGCTGTCTTTGAACTATAAGATAAGACAGAGCTGAAAGTGAAGGGTAGAAGGTGACGCCAAGGCCAACGAACGTTTGCGGGTCTACCTCGATGTCTCCTGTATGAACTGATGAAATACTCCGTCCGTCAGTGACCACCGGGTCTGGCTGCGTAGTCTGCACAACATAAAGAAGTGCATGTGTAGCATCAGTACAACCGACCCCATGTACTGAGTAAGTGCCGAGCCTAACCTCGGCGAAGTAGTGACGAGGCTAGGACCGACAACAATATATGTACCTACGCAATTCTACATAATAACAGGAAAATATCAACGAAAATAAGCATGTAAGACAGATACAGGGAGAACATGCTGGGGGTAAAAGAGGCAACAAAATGCTAGCACAGTAGAACAGGGTAATAACTGAAGTGTAAAAAAAATAAAAGCCGGAATTTAACGTCTCAGGACAGATAATGAACAACAAAAGGCACAGCATGTCCCCTCGTGCATAATCTCACAATCACTCGGCACGGAATGTCCCCTCGTGCATAAATAGTAACACTCGACACGGAATGTCCCCTCGTGCAACAAATAATAAACGATCAACAAGGCATGTCCTCGTGTGATAAATAACAAACAATCAGCATGACATGTCCCCTCGTGCGATAAATAATAAACAATCAGCACGACATGTCCCCTCGTGCGATAAATAATAAACGATCAACACGGCATGTGCCCTCATCTGATAAATAATAAACAATAAGCACGACATGTCCCCTTGTGCGATAAATAATAAATGCTAAGCACGGCATGTCCCCTCGTGCGATAAATAATATAAAAGCAACAATATAATGTGAAGATCAACAATAAGGAGTCTCAAGGGTGTGGAAATACTCAATAAAATTCTATCGTCCCGGCAAGGGACTCAGCTATAACCGACCTCGCATCCGAAATACAATTTCAACAGTAAAAGCCTCAACTGAAACAAATAACACAATAACTCCCAATGTCATGAAACAACATCAAGGTATCACTTCTAAATCACCAATTACCCATAGTACGGAGAATATTAAGAACACGGTATGATTCATCACAATTGACTCACGGGCATGCTTGACCGCAACATATAGGCACTCGTCACCCCGCCTATACGTTGGACATGAATTACACATAGCAAATAAGACTCTATACCTAATCCCTCAACTAAGGTTAGGCCAAACACTTACCTCGGCTCCAAAGTGCAAGTCAAGCCTCTAATACCGCCTTCCCTCTTGAATCCAACTCCGAATCGATAATATCTAGACATAATGAATTGATTAACATCAATAAATACTCAATAAACCAATTCCGAAGCCTAATTATACATTTTCTACTATTCTTCCAAAAATACTAAAATTCGACCCCGGGCCCGCTTGGTCCAAACACGAGGCTCGGACCAAAACCTGATCACCCATAACCCCACCAGTTAGAATATATAATTTGTTTTAAGATTCGACCCCAAATTAAGGTTGAATCACCCAAAATTTCCATAAACCTAACTCTACCCAAAACCCCTAATTTCTACTTTGATTTTAGGATTTTAGGCCTAGATTCAAGTGATTATGGAAGAAAGGTGGGGGAAATAGGAGTAAAAATCACTTACCCAAGAGCTATGGAGGAAGGATTGGCTTGGAGGCCTTCAATGGAGGTTGGAGAGGAAAGGAAAAGGTAAAGAATGGTAAAATCCCGTAGTAGCATTCTGTTTTTGACTTAAGGAATTAATTGGGCGATTTTTATTCATCGCGATCGCAAGAAAAGGGCTGCGATCGCGAAGAGTCTAGTCCTAACTCATTGCGATCGCAGAAGAGGAGTCGCGATCACGGAGCATAGCTTAGCTGACTCTATGCGATCGCAGGAAGAGGTTTGCGATCGCGAAACACTGGGACGTCACACTATGCGATCGCGGGTCGAAGGGATGCGATCGCGGAAGGGACCTGGACTGGCCTCTGCGATCGCGGAGCAAGGGCTGCGATCGCAGAGAAGAAAACACCAGACACCAGAAACCAGTCCAAAACACCAGATTTTTTACTCTTTAACACCCCGTTAGCTACCCGAAACTCACCCGAGCCCTCAGGTCTCAAAACCAAAAACACACACGACTCCCAAAACATCCTGCGAACTTATTCAAGCATTTAAATCACCAAAATATCATCAAGATCATCGAATCAAACCTCAAAACTCTTAGAATTTTTCTTAAACTTCATAAAGCTTAACTTTCCCAATTTTAATTCGAATCACGTCGATTCACGTCCGTTTTACACTAAATTTCAAAGATAAGACAAATAACATATAATAAACCTGTTCCGGGACCCGAAACCATAATACGGACCCGGTAACATAGTTTTCACTTAATTATTCAATTTCAAAATCCTTTATTATTTTCAGAAAACAAGTTTCTTTAAAAATTCATTTCTCGGGTTTGGGACATCAAAATTCGATTCCGGGCATACGCCCAAGTCCCATATTTTCCTACGGACCCCCTGGGACCATCACATCACAGGTCCGGGTCTGTTTACCAAAAATGTTGACCAAAGTCAACTTTATTCATTTAATTATCATAAATTCCATTTTTCATCAAATTTCAATATAAAGACTTCCCGGCTACACGCCCGGGCTGCGCACGCATATCGAGGTGAGATTAACGGAGGCTTTCGGGGCCTCGAAACATAGATTTAGCTAGAATTACTTAGGATGACCTTTTGGGTCATCACACTAATATCCTTGAATTATTAAGTGAACATCTAGGAAGTTACATTCTGAATTTTATATTATTGAATCCTTCTTTGTAAGTATATTCTCTACTGAATTCCTGATTTCCTGTTAATTATGTGTATGTATACGGGTACCCGAATCGTATGTATGATTCACGAGCGGGGTAGCCCTACTATTATGTCAACCGTGTCGCATGTTTGATTCGCGAGCGGTGTAATAGATGCATCTATGGTTCGAGCCGTTTGACCCTTCGGCAGTGCACATTTATTTTTGCGTCGTAACGACCGTACGTCCACGACATTGTTATGTGTTTATTAGTTGTTTGGGTGTTATATGAATATACATATGTTGAATATCATGAAAAAGGAAAACTAGGTAATTTACATGCTAGAAAACTTGACACGTAAAGGTATTTGTAAGTGCTATTTGATGCTCCTGTCTTCATTATTATTCATGACTGCTATTCCTGCTTAGCCTTACATTTAAAACATATTATTTTGACCCTAGTAAGTGTCACGTCGACCTCTCATCACTACTTCTTCGAGGTTAGACTGGATACTTACTGGGTAGATATTGTTTATGTACTCATGATACACTTTGTACTTAATTGTACAGGTTCTGAGGCAGGTGCATCTGGGTATCAGTACGAAGCTCGTTCCTGATTTATACATGGTCGAGGATTTTTGGTGAGCTTCTTCCCTGACGACTTCCAACATCACCTTAGAGTTTTCTTTCTTTTTGTTATTTCTGTCTATAGTTTATCAGACAATAGGACAGACTTGTATTCTTTTGGATTCTTACTCTACTAGATGTATGTAGACTTGTGATTCTAGTTTCTGGCACATACTATAGTAGACGTTATTTTCGGGATGTAATTATTAAGCCATGACTTTTATGGTTATTTCTATCTTAAAATTGCCTAAGTTAATCATATTTGCCTAATGTCTTAAATTTAAATCAAATAAGGGATGGAAATGGTTTTGGTAAATTAAATGAACTCACTAGTAAATTGACGTTGGCTTGCCTGACTACGGTGTTGGGCGCCATCGCGACCTGGATTAGGATTCGGGTCGTGACAACATGGTATCAGAGCTCTAGGTTCACGTAGGTCTCACAAGTTACGAGCAAACCCAATAGAGTCTTGTGGATCGGTATAGAGATGTCTGTATTTATCTTCGGGAGGCTATAGGGTGTTGGGAAATATCTCCTTATTCATCTTCTATCGTGCAGTTGATGGTTTACTAAATCTCACTCTTCTATTCTGTCACAGATGGTGAGGACGCGCGCAACCGATGTTCCAGACCCGGGAGGGGCCGCTAACCCCGTCATCCGAGGTCATGGTAGAGGTCGGGGGAGGGCACCGACCCGAGGTAGGGGATGAGGGCGTCCCAAAGCTGTTCCAGTTGCACCAACAACAGATCCCATTACTGAGGAGCAGGGCGAGGTTCCCCCAGCAGATCTTGCCCCATTGGACTTTATGACGGCGCTAGGATTCCAGGAGGTCATGGGCCGTATGATGCGGTTCATGGACACCATGACCCATGCTGGTTTATTTCCAGCGGATCCTACCACATCTTAAGCGGGAGGGGGGGGACCCATACCCCTACTGCCCAGGCCGCAGGACATGCAACATCAGTATATCAGACCCCGGGTACACTACCTGTGGGCGGGGTTCAGCAAGAAGCAGCACCTGAGCCCAGACCAATTACGGACGGCAATCCGTAGAAGTTATTAGACAGATGGACTAGGCTACACCCTCCTGTCTTCAGAGGGGAGAGTCATGAGGATGCCCAGAACTTTATTGATAGGTGCAGGGACAGACTGCACAACATGAGGATACTGGAGTCTTATGGAGTCGACTTCACTACTTTCCAGCTAGAGGGCAGGGCCCACATATTGTGGCAGCCCTACATTCTTGGCAGACCGGCAAATTCTCCTCCCCTCACTTGGGAGTTGATGTTTTATACTTCAATACCACACAAGAGGGGGTGATTTGTGTGGTTCCCAATTTTCGAGTGCAGTCTCTATAGAAGAACCTGGTTCTTCTTGTGTTCCAACTTCTACAGTTTGCGGAAAAGTAAATGCAGAATTTAAAGAACACAACAATTTTACGTGGAAAATACCTGACTCAAAAGGTGAAAAAACCACGACCAACTTCCAAGTAGGATTTTCCCAAACTCTTCACTATAACTCTGAGCCAAACAACATTTACAAAATAAACTCTTTTGTAAGCCTAAGGACTAACTCTAATCCCTTTGTGGCAAACTAGCCTCTAGCTAATTGCGACAAACTTCAAGTTAACTCTAACTTGAACAATGTGTACCTATTACAATTGCTTCTAGATAAATCTGAAAGATTCAATATTTAATCACCTACTACAAACCACTAGACTCGAAAGATAACAAATAGAACTGGTTCTTCTAGCTGGTTCAAGTAACTTTTGTGTCGCACAAAGATTCTGCTTGCAAATTTCTTTGGTAATTTTGCTTTCAGTTCTTGTTTCACTTCTGTGTTTGTGCCTCGATTCTTTAGCATGAATGCTTTAACACTCTATAGATTCAGTAGTTGAGATGTTGTTGTTCAGTTCTAATGCAATTCTTCCTTGGTGGAAGAGTTTGTGTTTATCTCAACTTCCTTGATCTCGTTTCTGTCCTACCTGAAGTCGAAGTCCATCTCCTTATCAATTTTCAACCTTTTCACTTAGGAGATAACCTCTTAGTTCCCAGATAATATTTATCTCCTGTGCATGGACGCTTCTTGTGCCAATGGGTCTATTTGACTCTGTTTTCCCTGATGGACCTGGTTCAACTGGGTTGGAATTTGTCAATCTTTAAAACCATGCAGTGGTTTGATTTAACAAATTCCCCCTTTTTGATGATGATAAACCTTGTGCTTACCCCTGTACATACTTCAATCCAACATAGACACTTTTTATAGATTTAAGCATTCATCATAGAGAGACCAGGTTCATTAGGTTATAAATATCACAAAAACTTTAAAATTTTGAAAAACACATATCTTCCCCCTTTTGTCATCATTGAAAAGTTTCAAAATGATAAACTTACCAGAAGTATTAACAATTACTCATGGCCATTGAGGCAACGGCAAGTGCAAAGCATGGATTAATCATCAAAAGAAACCAATAAATGTAAGCTATATAAGAAACTGAGAAAGAATCAATAACCAAAAAGCAAAATTCATTGATTAGATAGCAGATCAAGCACCATACACAAAAAGAACTAAACACAGTCGCAACCATGAGAAAACAAAATCATAACAAGCTAAGACAAATCCCAACAGGGTCATAGAGGGGTTATTTTGGTGGCACTGGACTCCTAAGGCTGGGAAGGGGCAGAGGAGGTTGTGGTCTTGGCTTGAAGAAGGGAGAGCATTTGATGAAGAACACCCTCATTCTTCTCCTTTTCTTTGGCTAATTCAGCTTTGATAGCATCCCGCTCAGATTCAACCTCAATAAGGCGAGATTTCAAACGAAGGATATTAACATCCTTGATCTCACCTTCCTGCACAAGAGTCCTGAACTTGCTATTAACAGGCATTTTCCTAGATGAACCAGGTTCATCCTCAGGAATATTAATAATGTAGTCACAAGTCAGCAACGTATTCTTCCCAAAGTAGTCCTTAGCAGTAGCCATTTCAGCATTTTTCACTGGAACCTTGAAGTGAGCAAGCACAGCAGTCAGGATAAACCCATAAGGTATAACATGTGCCTAGGCTCCATCCACAACCCTATCTAAGTGGTGGATGATGAAAGCAGGCCAATTGATCCGTTTACCCCTGTACAAGCACTCCATGAGCATGAGATCCAAGTAGTTGGCAATGTGATGTCGCTCTTTCCTAGGCAGCAGAAATTTTATCACAAATTCAAAGAACAGTTTGTGTTGAGGCCTCATCTCACTCTTAAACACTTCCCTGGGCTCCAGTTCTTGCTCATTCTGACAGAAAGACCTAGTGATTTGAAGAGAGGAGGGAAAATCATCATGATTAGGCCACCTTTGCCTAGTGTAGTCATCATAACCCTCAGACAGGATATCCAGTATTTCCCCTAACTCCTTTGCATCAAATGAAATAGCAATTCCTTGAACCTTGGAGGATACCCTGCCATCTTTGAAAACTGCGTTGTTCATAAATTCAACCAACTCATTCCTAGCCAACCTTCCCTCAAGGTGAAGCACCATGTCTTTCCACCCTTGCACAACCAATGTATCCATCAAGAAGATTATCCATGATTCCTCAAGGTCTCTAACCAGCTTCCCCTTCAAGATAGTACGCTTTCCAAACATTGTGAGTTTGTCAGTCTCCTCACTAGACACTTCCTCTTCTTCTCCACTCCATTCCTCATCATCAACAATCTTTACTTTCTTTGACTCAGACCTAGTCCTCTTTGCAATCGTTGAGGGTGTGACAGACACAGATGCTGGCTTCTTGGAAGAAGCCTTAGCTTTCTTGGGTTTTGGTGTCTCAACCTCAACTAATGCTGGCTGCTCCTCATGATGGACTAGGTCCAACTCATCGTCAGCAAATGATGCAACTTTCCTTTTCTTGGTTGGAACCGGGATATTAGCTTTCTTGGATTTTGGAGTTCTCTTCTTTTTGGGATTGTAGGACTCCCCCAACCTTTTCAGCATCTCAGCCAACGTTTCCTCAATAGATGAACTAGGTTCATCTACTGATTGCTGTAGACTTTTCAGACATGCTGCTTCTTCCCCAAAATTGCTTCCCCCTTAAGCTATGACTCCTTCCTCAACAATCACAAGAGCGGCACCGCAAATAGCCAGAGTGGCACCTTCCTTCCCAGATCCCCTTTCTGAACTCCCTTCTCCCTCTCTCTCGATGTTTATATTTTTCCCAATTTTTCTTCGCCTATCCGGTACCTCTACATCCACTATCGACCCAATCAAGATAAACCTGTTTTCAGCCACTTCAGGTGCAGACCCAACTTCAAGATTTCCCTTCTCAGTGTCAGATGAACCTGGTGCTTCACCCTCATTTGCATATTTGAAGGACTCACTAGAGGATTCAGATTCTTGGACCTTGCTAGCTTGAAGTATCTCATTTAAAAAAATTTCACGGGAACCAGATGCAACTCTTTTCCTGGCCAACACCTTTACTCTCCGTGGTCTGGGGGCTGGAGTGGGGCTAAGTGTAACGGCAGGGACTGATTTGGGTGAAGGAATGGGTTCAGGAACTGGAGGGTTTTGGGGGGGTCGAAGACCTGGTTGGAGAATGTGAGTTGTGTATTGATGGAGAATTAGAACCAGTGTTGGTTGATGAAGATGAAACAGGGGGTGGTGAATGAGACATTGTTATGAAGATTTGAGGAGAGAATAAAGTTGATCAGTTTGGTATGAGATGAATGATTTACTTGGTTCGATGGTTATGTTTTGAAGAGGGGAGGTAATGATGTCCTTTTAAAGATGTGGTTATGAGATGTACAACGGGCATAATTCTTTAGCAAGTGGAAGTCTAATTGCTGCAGGAGTGTCAGTGATTAGACGGTTTTGACTCCCTAATATCTAGGCTAATTAAGGTTCGATGGGACTCTATGGAACGGGTTCATTTTGGGATAAGTACTAAGAATTTGAAATGAACCAAATATAGATAGAGTCCTGCTCATGTGTTACTATAATTATTTCAATAAGTGTATGGAGATGAGCACGTACCTTGTCAGTCAGATGAACTAGCAGCGATGAACTAGGTTCATCGTGTTATAGTCTTTAATTTGCCTCAATTTAAAAAGATATAAAAACATCATTAGCAACCAGGGAATCATATTAATACATGGCAAGAGAGTACGACAGTAAAGTCATGATACTGAGCAACGATTAGTCTGGTTTGTTACCTATTTTAGTGTTTCTAGCCATTTTTTTTTCTTTTTTTCTTTTTTCTTTTTTTCAATTAGGTGATCTTAATCATCCCTAATTCAAGCCTGTTTATATCAAAATGCTCCCTACTTAGTGCCTTAGTAAATATATCTTCAATTTATTTGTCAGTAGCACATAATTCAATTGGGATCATTCCTTTTTCATAGTTATCTCTTCGGAAATGGTGTCTGACATCTATGTGCTTGGTTCTCTTGTGATGAACCGGGTTCTTTATCATACTAATTGCACTAGTATTGTCACAAAAAATAGGAATGCATCCAACCTCTATACCAAAATCTATAAGTTGTTGCTTGATCCATAACAACTGAGCACAGCATGAGGCTGCAGCCACATATTCAGCCTCAATAGTAGACAAGGCTACTGAATTTTGTTTCTTGGTAGCCCAAGACACAAGGCAAGATACCAAAAAGTGAGCCATGCTTGAGGTACTTTTCCTGTCAACCAGGAAACCTGTAATCTGCATCAGCATATCCTACAAGGTCGAAATTACTACCTTTAGGATACCAAAGACATAAATCAGTAGTGCCCTTCAGATATCTCAGAATCTCTTCACTGCAGTTAGATGGGACTCCTTTGGATTTGCCTGAAATCTAGCACACAGTCCTACACTGAACACAATATCATGTCTGTTGGCAGTGAGATATAGTAAATACCCAATCATCCCTCTGTATAGCTTCTGATCAACGGATGAACCAAGTTCATCCACATCTAATTTTGTAGCTGTGGCTATGGGGGTGTCAATTTCTTTTGAGTCTTCCATTTTAAATCTTTTGAGCAGTTCCTTCACATATTTTTTACGATGGATCATTGTTCCATTTGAGTTTTGCTTGATTTGCAAGCCTAAAAAGAAGTTTAGCTCACCCATCATACTCATCTCAAACTCACTCCCCATAAGTTTAGCAAATTCCTTACTCAATTTTTCAGAGGTTGCCCCAAATATGATATCATCCACATATATTTTCACAACCAGAAGATCCTTACCTTTTTCCTTTAAGAACAAGGTACTGTCAATTTTACCTCGTTTGTATCCATGTTCTTAACAGGAATTTTGATAGCCGCTCATACCATGCTCTTGGTGCTTGTTTGAGTCCATACAAAGCATTGTCAAGTTTGTATATATGATCAGGTGACTCCTTGCTTTCAAAACACGGAGGCTGTTTTATAAATACTTCTTCCTTTAGATAGCCATTGAGGAAAGCACTCTTTACATCCATCTTATGGAGAGTGAATTTCATGTGTGCAACAAATGTTATAAGAAGTCTAATTGCCTCCAGTCTTGCCACAGGAGCAAAAGTCTCATCATAGTCAATTACCTCTTCTTGACTATATCCTTGGACAACCAGTCTGGCCTTGTTTCTTGTAACAATTCCATCCTCATCGAGTTTGTTCCTGAAGACCCACTTTGTGCCAATTACTGATATGTCTGGTGGTCTGGGTACCAAGTTCCATACTTGATTTCTTTCAAATTGATTCAGCTCTTCTTGAATGGCATTTACCCAGTCAGCATCCTGTAAGGCTTCACCAATGTTCTTTGGTTCGATCAAGGATAGAAAGACATCAAACGCACACAAATATTTCAAAGAGGATCTTGTTTTGATTCCGGATGTCAAATATGTTATGATGTTCTCAAGAGGGTGAGAACTCTGATATCTATGTGGTTTGAGCACCAATTTTTCACTTCTAGATGATCTCATGGTGTCTTGTTGTTGTGGAACAGGATCAGGGCCAAAGTCCAGTGTAATTTGCTGTTGAGTTCCCCCTGTCATGTTGCTTGGGGTAGTTGGACCTGGTCCATCACCTATTCCATCTTCCATATTTGCTTCAATTTGTTCAATGCTTCTAACCCGTCCAAGCTCCTCATCTTCTAGTTCCTGTCTCTCAGAAAGAGTGTTAGTTTCATCAAAGACAACATGCAGACTTTCTTCTACACACATAGTTCTTTTATTATATACTTTATAAGCTTTGCTATGTGATGAATAACCCAAGAATATTCCCTCATCACTTCTGGGATCGAATTTACCTAGGGAATCTTTGCCATTGTTGTGCACAAAGCACTTGCATCCAAAAGCCCTGAGGTGGGATATGTTAGGCTTTATCCCTTTAAGTAATTCATAAGGAGTTTCTCTACCAGTGGTCTGGTCATGCATCTATTTATTATGTAGCATGCAGTGTTTATTGCTTCTGCCCAGAAGCTGTGGGGTAGTTTGCTAGAAAGAAGCATTGTTCTAGCCATATCTTCAAGAGTTCTGTTCCTTCTTTCAACAACCCCATTTTGCTGTGGGGTTCTAGGGGCAGAAAAGTTGTGATTTATACCATGTTCATCACAGAATTCAGCAAACTTTGCGTTCTCAAATTCAGTACCATGATCAGATCTTATTGATGCTAGTTGATTTCCTAACTGTTTTTGAGTTTTTCTTACAAATGAAGTGAACGTATCCAATGCTTCATCTTTAGATGTTAGAAATAAGGTCCAAGTGAACCTTGAGTAATCATCAACTAGCACCATTACTTTCACGACCCAATTTCGGAGTCGTGATGGCGCCTGTCGTGGAACCAGGCCAGCCACCTATTTATAGCTAGTCTAGTCCCGATTATCAGATAAAATATCATTTTTAACAAGTCTAAAGTCAATAATAATAATAATCAATCTGAATTTGAAAATAATTTGTGAAACCAAAACCCAAATCCTACAATCCCGAATCCAGTGTCACACAATCATGAGCTGCTAATACATAATGTAACTAAAAGAGGAATGACCAACATAGTCTAAAAAATAAATAACAACAGGTAGAATAGGAAAGAGATGACGAGGTCACGGACGTCAGCTGCTACCTCGACAACTCTGATGGAAACTGCCTCTACTCAATGACTAGAGCCAAGTCCCGGTGTACCTGGATCTGCACACAAGGTGCAAGGGGTAACGTGAGTACACCAACTCAGTAGTAACAAAACCAAACTATGGGCTGAGAGGTAGTGACGGACTAAACCATCGATGTTTATGAACAACAATATATATCTTGAACATGACAGTAATATGGCAGAAAAATAAGAAGATGCACCACATTATGCCTGTAAATCTATACATACCCACATATGATCATAAAGAATCAGAAATAAGATGTACACAATATTCCTACTCTCACAAGGAAGTCCACTCAGTACTAGAATTGGCCTACAGGCCCAGGGAAAGTCCATCTCGGATTATGCATAAACCCAAGTGACGTAGTAACCGAGTACTGAGGAAAAGGCCAGTCCTGCGCCATAGAGAAGATCCATCTTTGGAACACAGCACTCGGACAAGATCCATGTCCAGGGACGATCCATCCCTCAATATATATCAATAGCTTCGGGCAAGATCCATACCCAGGGAAAATACATCCCTCAATATATGTGCGCTCACTGGGGGGTGTAAAGACTCCTGAGGGGCTCTTGTAAGCCCAAGCGCTATATCAAGCCAACGAAGGCATGATTCAGGGATCGCTACGGTGTGCAGTCGGACCTCATAACCATCTCAAAACCAGGCTCCAAGTCTCACTCAGTCAATTCTTTCCAGTCTCACTCACAATGCTCTCAAATATAACAATCAACCCTAAACAATGATAATATAAAAATAAACTAGCAACTTCTGAGACTGAGGCGTGAAAGATATGCTATAACAGGACTGAGTACATGAAAACAAATAATCACAGATAGAGAGAGAAACAATCGACCATTCCGGTCTGAACATATCGGCGTGATGCCTTAGCATTTATACTTAACATGAATTCTAATACGTTCAAGGTAAATGCAACCTTCACAGTATAAGTATCAGCCCGAATTTATCGTTAGGCAGTGCCATGGGATGAGCCAGGCCACGAATATTCGGTGTACACCCGCATACCCGTCACTTGGCAGGTGCGTCACCTTAATTAACATCAAATATCAGATAATTTTGGGTTTTGAACCCTCAGTTCCAAGTTTAGAAGCGTTACTTACCTAAAAACCGGCTAAAATACTACTCCGCAGTGCCCTTACCCCTAAATTCGGCCTCCGAGTGCTCCAAATCTACCAACAATCAGATTTATACCATTATAATATGCTAAGGAATGAAACCCAATTGAAACTTATCAGAAATACTCACAATCCCGAAATTGGTCAAACCCGACCCCCGAGCCCACATCTCGAAATTCGGTAAAATTTACAAAAATGGAATCCTTGTTCTTCCCCGAGTCTACCCATATCAAATTTACCAAAAACCGACCTCAACTACCCTTTCAAATCATCAAAAGAATTTCAAAACTTTTCTTCCCATTTTCCCCCAATTTCCAATTTGATTCTTCAACTTACATGGTAATAATCAATACTAATTCGTGAAATTAGACTAAAAGTGATTGAAGAACACTTACCACGAGATTCCCACTATAAATCTCTCCAAAATCCTCCTTCTCCCGAGCTCTCTAATGGTGTTTTGAAATATGGTTAAAAACCCTCGTTTTTGAACTTAACTTTCTGCCTAGTGATTCCTTCTACGCGATCGCGGACATCCAGTTGCGATCGCGGAGAACAACTCTGCTTCCCCACGAAATTATCCTACGCGATCGCAAATGACACCCCGCGATCGTGATGCACAATGACTCACACTCACGCGATCGCGAACCATCTCACGCGATCGCGAAGAACAACTGGACCCCCTTCCTCAGGCGCCTTTCAACTCTACGCGATCGCGGACTCCTCCACGCGATCGCACTGAACAACTTCTTCAACCCACGCGATCGCGATCCCCTTCACGCGATCACGATTAAAAAAACTCGGCCCTTCCCCAGCTAGACCTACACGATCTCACACTTCCTCCCGCAATCGCGTAGAAGGAAACCAGAAACTTCACACCAGCAAAATCTGCCAAGTTTTCAAGCCAAAAGGTTGTGCTTTAACCACCCAAAACACACCCGAGGCCCTCGGGATCTCAACCAATTATACCAACACATCCTAAATGATCATTCAAACTTAGTCGAGCCTTCGAAACATCAAAAAACCAAAAACCCATCGAATTCAATCCTATGAACTTCTAAATTTCTAAATTCCACCAACGATGCCGAAACTACCCAAAACAACTCTGATTGACCTGAAATTTTGCAGACATATCCAAAACGACATTACGAACCCGTTCCAACTATCGAAATTCCATTCCGACCCCGATAGCCTATTTTCCCCTGCAGACCGGAAATCGCCAAAAACTACTTTCGCCAATTCCAGCCTAATTCTACACCGGACATCACAAGAACATTCCAAACACACTCCTAAGTCCCAAATCACCTCAAAGCTATCCAAGCCATAAAATCCGCATTCCGAGGTCGTTTACAAATAAGTCAACTCCTGGTTAACTTTTCCAACTCTAAGGCTACTTTTAGAGACTAAGTGTCTCAATTCCTTCTATAACCCCTCCGATACCGAGCTAACCAACTCTAACACATCATGAACAGTCTAACCAAGATATGACAAGGCATAAACAGTGAAAATAATGTGTGTTCTACGTATCGACCGACCAGGTCGTTACATTCTCCCCTTCTTAAACAAACGTTCGTCCTCGAATGGGTATAGAAACATACCTGGAGTCTCAAACAAATGAGGATATCTGCTCCGCATTTCCCGCTCGGTCTCCCAAGTGGCCTCCTCCACTAGCTGACCTCTCCACTGAACCTTAAATGAAGCTATGTCCTTGGACCTCAACTTTTTGACCTCGCGAGCCAAAATAGCCACTGGCTCTACCCGATATGACATATCATCCTCGAGCTGAACTGTGCTGCAGTCCAAAACATGAGACGGGTCACCAAAATACTTCCGAAGCATCGACACATGGAATACTGGATGAATACTAGACAAGCTGGGTGGCAAGGCAAGTCTATAAGCCACCTCTCCAACCTTTGGAAGCACCTCAAAAGGACCAATAAATCAGGGACTCAACTTTCCCCTCTTCTCGAACCTCATAATACCCTTCATGGGTGAACCCTTCAGCAGTACCTTGTCACCCTCCATATAAGACACATCCTGGACCTTCTGGTTCGCATAAATCTTCTGCCTGGACTGCGCCGTGCTAAGTCGCTCCTGAATCAACTTCACCTTATCCAACGCATCATGAACAAATCTGTGCCTAATAGCTTAGCCTCACCGGGCTCGAACCAACCAACAAGAGATCTACACCTCCTACCATATAAAGCCTCGTACGGGGCCATTCAAATACTAGACTTGTAGCTGTTATTATATGCAAACTCCGCTAGTGGCAAAAATTGATCCCACGAGCCACCAAAATCAATCACACAGGCACGCAACATGTCCTTGAATATCTGAATAGTCTGCTCTGACTGCCCGTCGGTCTGAGGATGAAATACTGTTCTCAACTCTACCTGAGTACTCATACCCCTCTGAACGGCCCTCCAAAACAGGGATGTGAACTGAGTACCTCTGTAAGAAATGATAGAAACTGGGACTCCATGCAATCGGACAATCTCCCTGATGTAAATACCAATTAATCTCTCCGAAGTATAAGTAGTACTGATAGGAATGAAATGCGCGGACTTGGTCAGTCGATCCACAATGACCCAAATATCATTAAATCCCTTCAAAGTTCGTGGAAGCCCTACTACAAAGTCCATGGTGATCCGCTCCCACTTCCACTCCGGAATAACTAACTCCTGAAGAAATCCACCGGGTCTCTGGTGCTCATACTTGACCTGCTGGCATTTGAGACACCGTGCTACATACTCAACAATATCTCTCTTCATCCGCCTCCACCAATACTGTTGTCTCAGGTCCTGGTACATCTTTGCGGCACCCAGGTGAATGGAATACCGCAAGCTATGTGCCTCTGCTAATATCATCTCTCGAAGACCATCCACATTGGGCACACAAATACGGCCCTGCATCCTCATAACACCGTCATCACCAATAATCACATCCCTGGCATCACCTCGACGGACTCTATCTTGAAGAACTAACAAGTGCCGGTCATCATATTGGCGAGCTCTAATCCGATCATAAAACGAAGACCGGGAAGCCATGCTGGCTAATATCCGAGGAGGCTCTGACAAATCCAACCTCACTATATGCCCTGCTAAGGCCTGAACATCACGTGCCAAGGGTCTCTCTGCTGCTGATAGATAGGCTAGACTCCCCAAACTCCTTGCTCGGCGACTGAGGGCATCGGCCCCTACATTGGCCTTTCCCTGATGATATAAAATGGTGAGATCATAATCCTTGAGAAGCTCCAACCATCTCCTCTGGCACAAATTCAAGTCCTTCTGCCTCAACAGATACTGCAAACTGCGATGGTCGGTAAAAATCTCACACTGTACCCCATATAAATAATGGTGCCAAATCTTTAAGGCATGAACGATGGCAGCTAACTCAAGATCGTGCACCCGATAGTTCTTCTCGTGCACCTTCAACTGTCTAGACGCGTATGAAATCACCCTACCGTCCTGCATCAATACTGCTCCCAAGCCAACTTTAGAAGCATCACAATAAACCGTGTAAGAACACGAACCAGTAGGCAAGACCAATACCGGAGCCGTGATAAATGCTGACTTGAGCTTCTGAAAGCTCTCCTCACACTCATCGGACCATCTGAATGGAGTACCCTTCTGGGTCAATCTGGTCAAAGGTGAAGCAATAGAAGAAAATCCCTCCACGAAGCGACGGTAATTACCTGCCAACCCAAGGAAACTTCTAATCTTTGTAGCTGAGGACAGTCTGGGCCAACTCTGCACTGCCTCAATCTTCTTCGGATCCACCTGAATACCTTCACTAGACACCACGTGCCCCAAGAAAGCTACAGAACCAAGCAAAACCTCACACTTGGAGAACTTTGCATAAAGCTTCTCCTCCCTCAACCTCTGCAACACAACCCTCAAATGCTGAGCGTGCTCCTCCTGGCTACAAGAATACACCAGGATGTCATCAATGAACACAATGACAAATGAATCATGGTAAGGCTGAAACATGTTGTTCATCAAATGCATGAACGCGACTGGGGTATTGGTCAGCCCAAATGACATAACCAAAAACTCGTAATGACCATATCTGGTTTTGAAAGCAGTCTTCCGAATATCAGAATCCCGAATCTTCAGCTGATGGTACCCAGACCTCAAGTCAATCTTGGAGAACACCCTAGCTCCCCGAAGCTGATCAAATAAGTCATCAATACGAGGCAAAGGATACCGGTTCTTCACTGTAACTTTGTTCGGCTGCCTATAGTCAATACACATACGCATAGACACATCATTCTTCTTCACGAACAACAACGGTGCACCAGGGTGACACACTAGGCCGAATGAACCCCTTATCTAGGAGTTCGTGAAGCTGCTCTTTCAATTCTTTCAACTCTGTTGGGGCCATGCGGTAAGGTGGGATAGAGATAGGCTGGTAACAAGTCAATACCAAAATCAATGTCCCTGTCAGGTGGCAGGTCTGCAGGGAAAACGTCTGGAAACTCACGGACCACAGGGACAAAATCTATAGAAGGAGTCTCGCCACTAGCATCCCTTACAAAGGCCAGATAATACTCGCATCCCTTCCCAATCATACGCTGAGCATTCAAAAAGGAAATCACCCTACTAGGCACATAGTCCACCGAACCTCTCCACTCAATCCTCGGCAATCCGGGCATAGCCAAGGTCACGGTCTTGGCGTGGCAGTCAAGAACAACATGGTATGGGGATATCCAATCCATGCCCAAAATAACATCGAAGTCAAACATGCTAAGAAATAATAGATCTGCCCGAGTCTCCAGACCCCCAATAGATATAACACAGGACCGGTACACCCGGTCCACCACAACAGTATCCCCCACCGGAGTCGACACATGAACAGATGAAATCAATGACTCACGGGGCGTATCCAAGAAATGTGCAAAGTATGATGAAACATATGAATACGTGGAACCAAGATCAAATAATACCGAAGAATCTCGGTGGCAGACTGAGATAATACATGTAATCACTGCATCTGAAGCTATGGCATCTGGTCTGGCCGTAAGTGCAAAGAAACAGGTATGTCCTCCACCTGATCGACCTCCCCCTCTAGGGAGGCCTCTGACTGACTGGCCTCCACCCCTGGCTGCTTGAGCGGGTGGTGTAGAACCTGGAGCTGAAGCTGGAGGCTAGCTCCTATGATGAAATGAACCACCAGAAAAGCAGGGAAAATACCTCTTGATATGACCTAGATCCCCACACTTGAAGCAACCCCTCTCAGCAAATGACGGTGGGGATTGAAGGGAACCCCTAGAACCAGAGTAGCTGCTAGAAGAGCCATGTGCTGAAGAACCCTGAACTGATGGTGGACGGGATGAGCTCTGGGCTGGAAGTGCACTGAATGATGAACGACCCGGGTGGAAGCTACGGGGACCGTGTCCTGATGCAGCACCATTGTAAACTGGACGAGTTGGCTGAGGAGGCCTGAATGGACGACCTCTACTATGCTGAGACTGACTTCCCGAGTAAAGAACACCATAACTACCAGATCCTCGAGGCCTCTTGGCCTCCCTCTCAACACGCTCCTGGCGGCGCACAGACTCAATCTCCCTGGCTATGTCAACTACCTCCTCAAAAGAAGCGCCAGATACCCTCTCCCTGGTCAGAAAAAATCGTACCTAGTAAGTGAGACCATCAACAAACCTCCATATCCTCTCTCTATCTGTGGAGACTAGCCAGACGGCATGACGGGCTAACTCAGAGAACCTCATCTCATACTACATCACTATCATGTCTCCCTGACGCAACTGCTCGAACTCTTTGCACAGCTACGGTATATACTTCTCCAAAAAGAGAATGGAGAACTGGTGCCATGTAAGGGTCTCTGCATCAGCGAGTCTACGCCTCTCATAGGCCTCCCACCAAGCAAGTGCAACTCCCTAAAACTGGAAGGTAGTAAATGGGACCCCGCTGGCCTTTAATATCCCTGTTGTGCGTAGTATCCTCTGACACTTGTCCAAGAAGTCCTAGGCATCCTCGCCCTCTGTACCACTAAAAGTCGGAGGCTGGAGTCTGCTGAACCACTCCAACTTATGCTGCTCATCATCAGCTAAAGCTGGGACCACATAATCTTGTGCCGGAGCAATTGGCTGCACTAGAACTGCCCCAGGTGTCTAAAGTCCCTGGGTGACCTGCTCAGGTGTTTGGGCAACTGGAGTCTGAATGCCTCCCCCGGCCTGAGAATTAGTGGAAGTAGTGGACATAGCAACGACTTGTACCAAGCTGGTGCACACCGTCAAAATCTAGGCTAGGGTCTCCCGAAGACCCGGTATCACAATGGGCACTGCTGGTGCCTGAGCCTGCCCCGCTGGAATCTCAGCTGCGGGGACCTGATCCTGAGCAATGGGAGGGTACACAGGTGCTGCCCCGACTTCTGTGCGGGCTGCACCCCTCCCTATGCCACGGCCTCGACCTCTGGCTGGTCCTGCTGGTGTATGATCACCACTATCGGTAGCACGAGTCCTCACCATCTGTGAGAGAATGAAAACAACAAAAGTTTAGTTCTAGAGTTCAGCAAAGTCGCACGGCAGAATTCAAAAATATCGAATTTTCCTAAGGGTTTTGTAGCCTCTCGAAGATAAGTACAGACGTCTCCGTACCGAACCGCAAGACTCTACTAAACCTGCTCATGACTGGTGAGACCTATTCAACCTAGAGCTCTGATACCAACTTGTCACGACCCAATTTCAGAGTCGTAATGGCGCCTGTCGTGGAACCAGGTCAGCTACCTATTTATAGCTAGTCTAGACCCGATTATCAGAGAAAATACCATTTTTAACAAGTCTAAAGTCAATAATAATAATCAATATGAATTTGAAAACAAATTGTGAAACCAAAACCCAAATCCTACAATCCCGGATCGTGTGTCACACAGTCATGAGCTGCTATTACATAATGTAACTAAAAGAGGAATGACCAACATAGTCTGAAAAATAAATAACAATAGGTAGAATAGGAAAGAGATGATGAGGTCACGGAAGCCAGCTGCTACCTCGACAACTCTGATGGAAACTGCCGCTACTCAATGACCAGAGCCAAGTCTCGGTGTAGCTGGATCTGCACACAAGGTGCATGTGGTTACGTGAGTATACCAACTCAGTAGTAACGAAACCAAACTATGGGCTGAGAGGTAGTGATGGACTAAACCTCCAATGTTAAGGAACAACAGTATATATCTTGAGCATGACAGTAATATGGTAGAAAAATAAGAAAGATGCACCACATTAGGCCTGTAAATCTCTACATACCAACATATGATCATAAAGAATCTGAAATAAGATGTACACAGTATCCTTACTCTCACAAGGAAGTCCACTCAGTACTAGAATTGGCCTTCAGGCCCAGGGAAAGTCCATCCCAGATTATGCATAAACCTAAGTGACGTAGTCACCGAGTACTGAGGAAAAGGCCAGTCCAGCCCCACGGTGAAGATCCATCTCTGGAACACATCACTCAGACAAGATCCATGTCTAGAGACGATCCATCCCTCAATATATAACAATAGCTTAGGGCAAGATCCATGCCCAGGGAAAATCTATCCCTCGATATCTGTGCGTTCACTGGGGGTGTAAAGACTCCTGAGGGGATCCTGTAAGCCCAAGCGATATATCAAACCAACGCAGGCGTGATTCAGGGATCGCTGCAGTGTGCAGTCTGACCTCATAACAATCTCAAAACCAGGCTCAAAGCCTTAGTCAGTCAATTCTTTCCAGTCTCACTCCCAATGCTCTCAAAATAACAATTAGCCCTAAACAATGATAATATAGAAATAAACTAGCAACTTCTGAGACTGAGGCATGAAACATATGCTATAACAGGACTGAGTACATGAAAACAAATAATTGCAGATAGAGACAGCAACAATCGACCATTCCAGTTTGAAAATATCGGCGTGAAGCCTTAACATTTATACTTAACATGAATTCTAATACGTTCAAGGTAAATGCAACCTTCACAGTACAAGTATCAGCCCGAATTGACTGTTAGGCAGTGCCATGGGATGAGTCAGGCCACGAATATTCGGTGTACGCCCGCATGCCCATCACTTGGTAGGTGTGTCACCTTAATTAACATCAAATATCAGATAATTTGGAGTTTCGAACCCTCAGTTCCAAGTTTGGAAGCGTTACTTACCTCAAAACCGGCTAAACTACTACTCCGCAGTGCCCTTGCCCCTAAATTTGGCCTGCGAGTGCTCCAAATCTACCAACAATTAGATTTATACCATTATAATATGCTAAGGAATGAAACCCAATTGAAATTTATCAAAAATACTCAAAATCCCAAAATTGGTCAAACCCGAACCCCGAGCCCACATCTCGAAATTCGGTAAGATTTAAAAAGCTGGAATCCTTGTTCTTCCCTGAGTCTACCCATATCAAATTTACCAAAAACCGACCTCAAATACCCTTCAAATCATCAAAAGAATTTCCAAACTTTTCTTCCCATTTTTCCCTAATTTCCACTTTGATTCTTTAATTTACATGGTAAAAATCAATAGTAATTCGTGAAATTAGACTAAAAGTGATTGAAGAACACTTACCACAAGATTCCCACTGAAAATCTCTCCAAAAACCTCCTTCTCCCGAGCTCTCTAATGGTGTTTTGAAATATGGCTAAAACCCCTCGTTTTTGAACTTAACTTTATGCCCAGTGATTCCTTCTACGCGATCGCGGACATCCAGTCGTGATCGCGGAGAACAACTCTACTGCCCCACAAAAATACCCTACGTGATCGCAAATGACACCCCACGATCGCGATGCACCACGATTCACACTCACGTGATCGCGAACCATCTCACGCGATCGCAAAGAACAACCGGACCCCCTTCCTCACGCGCCTTTCAAATCTGCGCGATCGCAGACTCCTCCACGCGATCGCACACTTCCTCCCGCGATCGCGTAGAAGGAAACTAGAAACTTCACACAAGCAAAATCTGCCAAGTTTTCAAGCCAAATGTTGGTCTGTTAACCACCCGAAACACACCTGAGGCCCTCGAGACCACAATCAATTATACCAACACATCCTAAATGATCATTCAAACTTAGTCGAGCCTTCGAAACATAAAAAACAACATCAAAATACTAAAAATCCATCGAATTCAAGCCTATGAACTTCTAAATTTCTAAATTCCACCAACGATGCCGAAACTACCCAAAACAACTCTGATTAACCTGAAATTTTGTAGACATATCCAAAACGACATTACAAACCCGTTACAACTGTCATAATTCTCTTCCGACCCCGATAGCCTATTTTCCACTACCGACCGGAAATCGCCAAAAACCACTTTCACCAATTCCAGCCTAATTCTACATCGGACATCACAAGAACATTCCGAACATGCTCCTAAGTCCCAAATCACCTAACGAAGCTATCCGGGCTATAAAATTTGCATTCCGAGGTCGTTTACCAATAAGTCAACTCCCGATTGACTTTTCCAACTCTAAGGCTACTTTTAGAGACTAAGTGTCTCAATTCCTTCTATAACCCCTCCGATACCGAGCTAACCAACTCTAACACATCATGAACATTCCAACCAAGCTATGACAAGGAGAAAAAATGAAAATAATGCGTGTTCTACGTAACGACCGACCGGGTCGTTACAACTACATATTTCTTACCACCTCTGCTCAGAGTTCTCATAGGACCACATAAGTTCATATGAACCAGCTCCAACGTCCTAGTGGTACTGACCATTTTCTTGCTTTTGAATGAGGATCTTACCTGCTTGCCTCTTGCACATGCCTCACAAACTTTATCTTCCTTGAACTCAATGTTAGGAATCCCTACCACTAAGTCCTTAGAGACTAATTTGATAAGCTGATTTAGACTCGCGTGACCAAGTCTTTTGTGCCAAAGGAGGGGATCACTATCCAACACACTTAAGAAAGTGGGTTCATTTTCAGACAATGTGGACAAGTCTATGACATAGATGTTATTCATTCTTTTTCCCTGCAAAACAATCTTGTCAGTAAGCAGTTTAATCACAAAACATTTTGTGGAAGTGAAAGCAACCAGGTTACCTTTGTCACACAATTGTGACACACTTATCAGGCTATATTTCAAGCCATCTATCAAGTACACATGTTCAATGGAACGTGTGTCATCCTTACCTAGCTTACCAACCCCAATAATTTCACCTTTCTTTCCAATTCCAAGGGAGACATTTCCTTCTTTGAGGTTTTCAAGTGAAAGGAACTGTTCCTTGTTTCCTGTCATATGTTTTGAACAGCCACTATCCATGTACCAAACTTGGCTACATCCTCTCACTTGAACCTACAAAAAGAAATCAGGGGTTAGTCTTAAGAACCCAAACTAGTTTGGGTCCTTTTCTATGAGAGAAAGGACGAATTAAGCTTTTTCTGGCCCAATTTGGTAACCAGTTTTTCTTTTAAACAAAACTCTCATTTCTTCGACTGGCCTGCTCTTTTGTAGTACACTCAATTTTGTAATGACCAGTCTTACCAAAGTGGGTGCAAATTTTGTTCTCAGGGAGAGTGAGATACTTGCTTTTGGGATCTCACTTGGGCAATTGACACCCAAAGCCAAGTCCTCTCTGGTTGCTACTATGATTTTCTTGAAGCCATGTTAAGGCATCAGAGGATTTTTTCCATTTACAAATTGGATCTAATTCATGTTTGACTTTACCAAGTTCTTCTTTAAGTGTCCTTATCTGTTCATCCTTGGTATACATCTTATCTTTTAGTTTTCCCACATTTTCTTCTAACATGATATGAGAATGATCAACAATCTTTTTACTAGATCCTAGCTTTAATTTTAAATTTTCAGATTTTAGCTCTAGGATCTTGGTTTCAAGAGGATGAACCTGGTTCAACAAGACATTGTTTTTCCTTTTAGATTCACTTACTCTGATTTCCAGGTTCATGCATTTTGCTTTTAGCATTGCACACTCTTTAGAGAGTTGTTCTTTCTCTTTGGTTGTTTCTTCGGAATCATCCATGAAATCAAGTAGCAACTCAGAGAGTTTTTCTTTAGATAGGAACTTTATTTTGTTTTTGAGATGGGATATACTTACCTCTGGTTCTTCATATGATTCCTCATCAGATTCGCCAATTGCCATGAGCGCCTGTTCTTCATTCTCACCATCTTCTGATTCTTCATCTGAGCTTTCCCCCCAAGCAGCAACCATAGCTTTTTTTGTGGTTTTCTTGGGTTGGACCAGTTCCTTCTTCCTGTTCCTTCTTTCAAATCTCTCATTTTTCCATTCCACTTCCCACTGAGGACAATTCTTGATATGGTGGTCAGTCTTTCCACACTTGTAGCATCCCTCATTGGCTGGCCTTTCTGGAGTTTTAGCTTTGTTGTAGTTTCATTCTACCTCTTGAGATGCCATTTTTCCTTATGAAGAAGTTTCTGAATTCCTTAGTGATCATGGCCATCTCATCTTCCTCCATATCTGCTCCCTCAGTGATTCTCAGTGTTAGACTCTTTTCCTTCTTTGGAGCATCCATTTTCATTGTCTGCCTTGTAAGTTCATAGGCAGTAAGGTTACCAATTAGCTCGTCCAATCTGAGGGTTTCCATATTTTTGGATTCCTGGATAGCAGTGATTTTACTTTCTAAGGAAATTGGCAAGACCCTTGTCAGGATCTTCTCCACCCTGTCCTCTTCAATAATGACTCTACCAAGAGACTTAAGTTCATTTGTCAGAGTTGTGAACCTTGTGTACATCTCTTGGATTGTCTCTCCGTCTTTGATAGTGAAGTTTTCATACTGAGAGTATAGTAGAGTACCTCTTGATCTTTTCACTTGAGGTGTTCCTTCATGGGCTACTTGTAAGGTATCCCAAATTTCTTTGGCAGTGGTGCAGCTCTGAATTCTACTATACTCGTCTGGACCTAGTCCACAAACTAGACACTTTTTGGCCTTAGCATTCTTCTCCCATTTCTTCAGATCCTCAGCAGTGCAGTTTGCTCTAGTCTTTGGTACATCTACTACTTCAACAGTCTTCTTCATGGTGGCTAGAGGACCATCAGTGACTATGTCCCAAAGTTCAAAGTCTTCTCCAATCAAGTGATCCTTCATCCTGTTCTTCCACCAGGAGTAATACTGGCCATTAAAGGGTGGTCGCCTTGCAGTTGATTGACCCTCCCAGTTTCCAGGTGGTGCACTCATTTTGATCTTTTCAAGGTGTTAGCCTTTTCAAGGATAACCTGCTCTGATACCAATTGATGTTTTATACTTCAATACCACATAAGAGGGGGGTGATTTGTGTGGTGCCCAATTTTCGATTGCAGTCTCTATAGAAGAACCTGGTTCTTCTTGGTGTTCCAACTTCTAAAGTTTGCGGAAAAGTAATTGCAGAATTTAAAGAACACAACAATTTTATGTGGAAAACACCCGGCTTAAAAGGTGAAAAAACCACGACCTACTTCCTAGTAAGATTTTCCCAAACTCTTCACTATAACTCTGAGCTAAACAACATTTACAAAATAAACTCTTTTGTAAACCTAAGGACTAACTCGAATCCCTTTGTAGCAAACTAGCCTCTAGCTAATTGCAACAAGCTTCAAGTTAACTCTAACTTGAACAGTGGGTACCTATTACAATTGCTTCTAGATAAAGCTGAACGATTCAATATTTAATAACCTACTACAAACCACTAGACTCAAAAGATAACAAATAGAACTGGTTCTTCTAGCTGGTTCAAGTAGCTTTTGTTTCGCACAAAGATTCTGCTTGCAAAATTGCTTTGGTAATTTTGCTTTCAGTTATTGTTCAACTTCTGTGTTTGTGTGTCGATTCTTCAGCAGGAATGCTTCAACACTTTATAGCGTCAGTAGTTGAGATGTTGTTGTTCAGTTCTAATGCAACTCTTCCTTGGTGGAAGAGTTTGTGTTTATCTCAACTTCCTTGATCTCGTTTCTGTCCTACCTAAAGTCGAAGTCCATATTATTATCAATTTTCAACCTTTTCGCTTAGGAGATAACCTCTTAGTTCCCAGATAATATTTATCTCATGTGCATGGACGCTTCTTGTGCCAATGGGTCTATTTGACTCTGTTTGCCCTGGTGGACCTGGTTCAACTGGGTTGGCATTTGTCAATCTTCAAAACCATGCAGTGACTTGATTCAACAGGAGTAGTTCACTCAGTTATTACTGGAAAGATATATTCCACCCTATGAGAGGGCAGAGCTACGGTATAAGTTTGAGCAGCTGGAGTAGGGTTAGATGTTAGTGACCAACTATAAGGCTAGGTTTTCTGAGCTGTCTCGTCATGCACTCATGATACTTCCTACTGATGCAGAGAGAGTGCGAAGATTTGTAGCTGGGTTGCACTCAGATATTATGGCCAATATGGCCCGAGAGGTAGAGATGGGGACTCCTTATCAGCTTGTAGTGGAGATTGTTCGCAGGATTGAGGGTCATCGATCGAGGGGCAGAGAGTAGGGGCAGCAGGATAAGAGAGCTAGGTTTTCTGGGGATTTCAGAGGTGCTCCAGCCAAGGGCAGAGGTCAGATTTGTAGGGTCCAGCCTAGTAGGCCCCCATATTCAGCCCCCCACCACCTCCTTGAGGTTTAGTAGAGTCTTGCGGATCGGTACAGAGACGTCTGTACTTATCTTTGAGAGGCTGAAAAACCTTTAGGAAACTTCACATTCTTGAATTCTTATTGTGCGATATTGATTCAGCTTGAAATGTAACTCTTTGAATTCCTTCTACGCATTCGTACGCGCATATGAGCGCTCGGTATCAGTTGTGCATCAACGGCTTGTGATTCCTAGGATGAGGTTAGAGATGTGTATTTTCTACTGGCGTGAGGAGCATGTGATTTCATCTTGGGTTATGGCCATGACTGGAGACATCTTGTTCAGACTTATACAGTGTGTAAGTTGCAGGATTCAGATATTATAAGAAATTTTAGATGAGTGAAAATTTGATCCCAATGTTGGTGGGTTTGGTTGAATTGAGAAATTCTCTTATGTTGCGTTATCGGACCTATATTAAATAGGAGTGGCATATGATCACCCCCGGGTATGTGCAAGGTAAGGTTATGTGGTGGTTTGATGGTTTTGAGAACAACTTTTGGCATGTTTGAGGACGAACGTATGTTTAAGTGGGGGAGGATGTAACGACTCGACCGATCATTTTGAGCAACTGCACTTTGCTCGGTTGTTTAAGGGAATGAGTAGCTCCGTATGATGTGTTATAACTTATGTGAATCGTCGGTTTTGGTATTTCAGGTTTTCTGGAATTGATTTGGGAGAATGGTCTGAGCTAGAAGCTCTAATTTTGAAATGTTTGACCAAGTTTTTGACTTTTAAGTAAACGAATCAGATTTGGATGTTAATGATTCGGTTAGCTTCATTGGGTGATTTTAGAATTATGAGTGTGTCTGGAATGTAATTTGGAGTTTGTGGTAGAATTAGGCTTGAATTGGCGAAAGTTAAAAATTTGGCGATTTTGGTCGGCAATGGAAAATTAGGTATTGGGGTTGGAATGAAATTCTGGAAGTTTGAGTAGGTTCGTAATGTCATTGCTGATGTGTTTGCAAAATATGAAGTCATTCAGACGTGGTTTGATAGGTTTCAGCGTCGTTGGCGAATTTTGGAAGTTAAAAGTTCTTAGGCTTGAATTCGAGGTTTATTTGATGTTTTGGTGTTTTTTTTAGTGTTACGGAGGTTCGCCAAAGTTTGGGTAGTGATATATGACTGGTTGTAATTATTGGTTGAGGTCCCGAGGGCCTCGGGTGAGTTTCAGATATGTTTGGGTTGTGTTGCGCTCGTTTTTCTTATGTTTCGACGACGTTTCATCAAACCTAAGTGATATCATATTGAACAAATGAGCTCCGATTTCTTTTTTGATTGAAGCATTAGATCCGTATCGTAATTACAGACCCGTAACAAAAAGAATCATCGAATTTGGGCATCGCATGAGGATTTTATGGTCATTTTACTAAGAGTTAGGTTGCTAGATTTTTTAGATTAATTATGAAATTGCTACTGACGCCATATTTAAAAATCTGCCCTATTTGCGAACATTGAAACCAACATATCTCTTTCATTATAAGGTCAAATTGAGTGATTCAAAAGCCTAACTTTACTAGAATTTCACAAGAAATTCATTGGAGGCATAAAAAGTGAGTTTCAAGATCGTTTGGAACAAGAATCGAGGCAAAATAGATGGCAGAAAAAATATATAAATGAGGGTTTGTTCAGTTGGTCATATTTTGAGTTGGGAAGCTCGGATTTGGGAGATTTTGGAGGCGATTTTTACCATATGGATTGAGGTAAGTAGGAGTTTAGGGTGAAATTGAGGGAGTTAGGGTTTGAGTTTTGGAGAGTTTTAGGTGATGATTTCAGGGACCAAACGGAATCCAATTTCAACGAATTTTATATGGTTAGACTCGGGAGAGGACGAGGTTTATTATTCTGTGATATTTGACGGATTTCGAGATGTGGGACCGGGGGGCGGGTTTTGGCCGATTTCGGATTTTTGGCCTATTTATGTAGTTTTTCTTGTGGAATTCAATTCTTTAGCATATGTTGATAGTATTATTCTGATTACAGATAGATTCGTAGCTCTTGGAGACCGAGTCGAGAGACGATGACATCCCGAAGTAGGATTTTACACTGTTGAGGTAAGTAACGGTTTTAACTCTGGCTTTGAGGGTATAAACCCAGAGAATTTGATATCCTGTGATTGTTTGGAGGTGATACCCACGCTAGGTGATGGGCGTGTGGGTGTATACCTCAAGGGATTGAGACTTGGTACGTCCTGTGAGGTTGTGAGGCCTAATAACCATTATCTGTGTTTGTGCATTTACTTGTTGGTGAACTTGTGTGACTTCATGTTAGAGATCATGTTTAGGCTTTGTTCATGCTCACATTAATTGTACTCTGTCATAGAAAATATTGTACATGTTTACCTCAACCTCTATTATTTTGCTGATATGTTGTGATACCTGATGTGGGTTGTGTCCCCTTATTTGTTGTGCATTGTGAGGCTGGAGAGGTACATGATTGAGTGAGGCCGAGGGTCTGGTTCTGAGGACATTAATACTATAGCGCGTGAGCTGTTCGCGTAGCACGTGAGCTGACCGTGCCGGTCCAGGTATTGATACCATAGCGCGTGAGTTGTCCACGTAGCACGTGAGCTGACCGTGCGGATCCAGGTATTGATATTATGGCGCGTGAACTGTCTGTGCTTACGCTTGGGATTTGGGAGCCCCTCTGGAATCTGTACACACCCCCAGTGAGTGCAGAGTGTTGAGAGTGTTGAGTGTGAATGCTGAGTGATGGAGTGACATTGCTCTGAGGTTGCATTTACTTTTGCTGTTGTTGCATTTATCTATTAAATTTCTTTGTGATATTTACTGAGTTATGGAATTTACCTGTTTATTTCTATTATTTTGAAATTGTGAAAATAAATAATTGGACTGTTTTGCTTAGCTCGTCACTACTACTCAGTTCCTTATTTATTTATGTTACTACTGAGTCGGTTGTACTCATACTACACCCTGCACTCTATGTGTAGATCCAGGTGAGTTAGAGCGCGGCGATCGTTGAGTCAGGACGGCTATCGTTGGAGACTTCAAGGTAGTTGCCAGCATCCGTAGGACCTTGTTACTCCTTTTATCATTTATTCTTTCAGACAATACTATATCTTAGTTCATAGTTTTAGACGCTTGTGACTTAGTGACACCCCGATTTTTGGGGCTCATTTCCGTACTTTATATTAATTATATTTAGAGTTGAGCTAGTTTATGAAAATCTAAAGGTTAGAAATTTTTTATTAATTTCATATAACTGATTTAGTAGTAGTATTTTTTAGAAATAGGCTTGCCTTGTAACACGATAGGCACCATCACGACCATGGTTAGATTTTGGGTTGTGACACTTTTCCTAAAATTTAAGAATTCAAAATAAATCAAGTTAAGTTTTATCATAATTATGTGATGGATATCTTTTCCAAATAAAGACAATAATTAAGAAAACAAAAAGACTACAAAATAATAGGAGAATGTTATGAAAATATTATTGTGGATGTCCATTTATTACTCCGCTTTAGATAATCTTCCTGAAGAAGATTATCCATTTAGTATTCCATTGAAGTTTATCTGCAAGCAGCTAATGCAGGTAGGTTGCAAGGAAACCAATGAAATGACTTGGAACAACTTCTTATTAAACAGGCAGGTTGCGAGCAGCTCATGCAGGCAGCTCAAGAAAAGCCTCACAGCTGCTTCCTTTCTTCTATAAATAGAGGAGATTTCAGTTTATTATGTACATCAGTTTGAAAGTTGAATAATATATCAATATCTCTCTATATATACTTGTCTTCGGTTTATTTACTTTACAGTCTTTATCTTATAACACGTTATCAGCACGAGACTCTGCCTTGGTCACTTACTTTGAAAGATTACTATAGTTATCCTTGTCCAAAGGCATCGGTTCTTATTGTAAGTAAGATCAAACTGTTGTATTTATCGATTTCTACCCTTTATACAATGGTTTGAACTGTTGATATTTCTTTAGTGTCAGTATTTTATTTCCACATTAGCAAGTAAGCATGGAAACGATTTCATGTTTGGCTTAAAGGTTTTACTATATCACCTTGTCTTTATGAACGACAAATTATTTTTCCTTGCTTCTTTGCTCTATTGAAGTAGAACTGTAGAAAAGAACTTGTGACATTAATTTGTGCACTTTCATATATTGCTTAACACTAACTATTTGTTGAGTTGAGTTAGGAAACGTTTATGGATATAAATCAGATCCAGTAGCCATAATTAAGAGTTCTACTCAAAAGGTTAGTACTTCCTTCATATCAGACATTCCTGTTTTTTTGCTACTAGCAGTATGATTTTTGTTCATTGGTCCTAAGGAGCCTAATTGGTTCACTTAGCAGTTCATGCCAGAAATTTGTTCGTGAAGAAAAATATTATGAGAAGGGACCGTGATTTATTATTTTCATCTCTATTGACGGCTAAGTATGGGAGTTTTCAAGAAATATATAGTCACCGGTAGTGGCATATTTCCTAAGTCATATTATGACTTAATTTTATGGTCCACTTGAACTCTAATAGAGTGCGACCACCAGAAATGGCAATACTTTGTATATCTTATTGTAACTAAATTTGTTAAACACCAAAAGTGGTATATACCTATCATGACCACTAGAAGTGGTAATTAGGCTTGTTATGGTTACAATTGAAGACAATTTAGAGAAAAAAAATCTCCATATTACATACATGCCTCGATTTGCTCCTGAAGTAGCAAATATCTTTAAAGAGGTTCGAAGCATCACAATGTGATGTGGTTAATGCACATTCAGATAATTATGTTCCATTCCCTGAAGGATGAGAATTTTTTATAAATATTAATCTATTCCCTGAAGTGAATGTGATAATATTAATAAAGCTCGTACATATGAACACGCTCTTAATGTAAATATATTATGATTCACCTCCAGAAGAGGTAATATGATTGAGAGAATATGTACTTAATATTACGTTTACTCCCGAAGTAGTAAAACAATTGAATTTTTCTCCTGAAGCAGGAAAATATTATGAAAGTGTGTGTTTCTGTGCTTAAACAAAAGTATAAGCTATTCAAAGTTACTTTTGAAGCACATTTTCAGTCCCTGGAGTGAATGAAGAAATACCATAACTCACCTCCTAGAAGTGTAGAAAAATAGAGAATATAAATATTATTTTTGTGGCATAAAGATCATTGTCGCACGTACCTGTTGTATGTAAAACATCTTGGATAATTTTATTAAATATCATTCTAAGGAAAAATCATTCTTGTAGAATGTTTTCTACTGCAACCACATCAATATATTATGGTTAGTTATTGAGTTCCCCGAAGGAAATAACAACTTATGTATCTTTCCCTGAAGTATGTAATGACTATGTGGTTGTCGCTTTGATATAAAATATTCAGATGTAAATAGCGTTTCTCCCTGAAGGAGACATTTGTCACAAAGTTGATGGTAAAAATATTGAAATTCTTAATTTCTTACATTTATAAATTTAGTATTGTCTTTCTATTGTTCATTTGGTTATGATTTTTTTTCTCATGACACCAGAAGTGTCTGAGCGATATTTGGTAGTACAAAATTTATCAAAAACTCTCGAAGAGCTAATTGTTTGTCTAGAAGACACATGACAGCAGTAGTGTCCAAATAATATTAGATTGTGGATAAAAATGAAGGCTCTCGAAGAGCTTATATACACATATGTCATTCATATTATATGATTATGGTCAAAACATATGTTGTAGTAAACCTGAAGTTTACTAATACAAATGACTATCATATTGAGGCTATAAATAATTGGAAGATTGGAAATCTTTACGTTTCCACAATTATAGGGGGTAAAGTAATATATATGTGAGAAATTACCCGCCTTATTCTTCAATTTGTACTACATCATGTATCACGGTACACCAGAAGTTTACTAATGCAAAAGCCGTCACAGTAAACCAGAAGTTTTACCAAGGCAAAAGTAGCTACAGAAATCAGAAATTTGCTAATACAAAAGTAGTCACAGTAAATCAGAAGTTTACTAATACAAAAGTTGATGTCATAGTAAACCAAAAGTTTACTAAGAGATAACACATGCCATGATAAACATGAAGTTATCATTTGCCATTTTTAAAATGAGCTATTTGAGAATTAAGATAAGCATATACTGAAGAACTAGAAGATTCTTCAAGAATTCTCTTGTATTGCTTGTTCTCAAAATAAATTGATTATACCAGCTAAAGTATGAACTAAACCCCTGAATTCTGAAATATATGAAAGGTGAATATAGGGCCCATTCACCTATCACGTGAACCACTTATAGATGCATATATGAGATGGTTACACGTGCGTTTATTGTCAACCTGTAGTTTGGCATTTGAAATTGCTTTTATCAATTAAGAGCATAATTTTCAGATTATGAAATCAAGATAGTTCATCTTGATGATGCTGGTTTATATCCAAGCTAGTTTAGCATTGAATACCTCCTATTAATGAAAAAACTATTGCTATGAGAACAAAACTTCATGTGTTGTTCTAAGATTTTCTAAATTGCATACAACAGCCCTTGCATGCATCAGACCAACAATATATGATAAGTCCTCCCCTCACAATTGGTTTAGGATCAGAAACCAAATATTTTTACTAGCTAACAACTTTTTATGCATGGTATATGATCAATTTCTCTACCACAAAGCACAAAGATAGGTTTCCCAAAGAAGATTTGGGATATATGTTAGTTTTTCTAACATTCGGGGGATGGAATAAGCAGTTGAAAAATATGTATATGAATCGAATTATCATTAGTATGATCCTCACTCAGAAGATAATTCAACAAATACCAGAAGCATTTGTTGATCCAAAATTAAATATCATATTTCAGTTGCAAATGCTCCTATTAAAATTAAAGTCCCTGAAGGATGGAGTTTATTGTACGTATAAAGCGTGGTAGATCAATCAGTTCTAAAGGTAACAATCCTTGAAAAGGATAGGAGCAAATGATCAAAATGATCATAATAAGGAGGAAATGAGCTCTAGAAGAGCCCACGACATAACATTTCATGAAACTCCAGAAGAAGTTCAGGTACCTGAAAATAAAGAAAGTGATGAGATCTCAACAAGTTATGTCGCTTGCGAACCGATACAAAATGATCGTCGAAGAAATATTTGATATAATATAGTACATAATATTGTAAAAGATTGTGAGGATCAGATCTGTAGTCCAAACACCTGAATATGTCATGCCATTTAAATGCAAGTCATAACCTATATGACTCATTTTATTAAAAATATATGAATATCCCCGAAGGATTTAAAATACATGAAGCATATAGTTCAAAGTCTTGAGAAATGTACTCGATCAGATTACAAAGGTCATTGTACCGTTTAAAGTAATTTGAACGCATGTGGTATTATCGCCTCGGTGAATATTTGTTGAAAGAAGGTTACGTAAGTGATGTTACTTGTCCAGGTATTTTTGTAATGGAGATGTCATCAAAATTTGTTATCCTTGTTTTTTATGTTGATGACATAAATCTTGTTGGAACTCCGGAAGAGCTACAAAAGGCAATTGAATATCTTAAGAAAGAATTTGAGATGAAAGATCTTGGAAAGGCATAAAGGGTCTTTATCCATCAATCTTCTATACAGAAAGGGTCTTAAAACGCTTTAACATGGACAAAGTGCACCCATTGAGTACACCAATGGTTATTCGCTCACTTGAAGTGAATAAGGATTTGTTTCGACCTCGGGGTAGGGCGTGACCCCCTAATTCTCAACCCCAACCTCCTGAATTACATCCCTTCTTGCATGCATTTGTTGATTCACTTCCCTCAACAACGAGAATTTAGAGTATATTGTATGGCCGCATAGTATTTTATGATTTTTCGGAGGACTGACTGCGGGAGCAAGGATTGGATTTCCGACTGCATGACTTAGTTGACATGGAAGAACCGCTGCGACCCGGAGGCACCCTCCGCTGCCGTTACAACGGGAATGATTTCATAACCCAAGGAGAAGAATAAGACTTTTTACCAGTATCATAACTTCTCAAAGGATGAGGAACTCCTTGGTCCTGAAATACTCTATTTCGGTGCAATTGGTGCACTTATGTATCTTGCTAATGCTAACAAAGGTGGTGCAGATCATATTGGTTATGCAGATGCAGGTTATTTATCTGATCCTTATAAAGCTTGATCTCAAACCGGGTACGTGTACATGTAGAGGTACTGTCATATCATGGGGGCTCCACAAAGCAATCTATTGTTGCTACTTCTTTAAATCATGCTAGGATAATAGCTATTCATGAAGCAAGCAGGGAATGCATATGGTTGAGATCAATAATTAATTTATTGAGAAAAATATGGTTTGGAATGTGAGAAAAGACCACAATTTTATACGAATACAATGCTGCGTGTATAACCTAATTGAAGGGAGGATTTATAAAAGGAGATAGAACGAAGCACATTTCACAAACAATTTTCTACACACATGATCTTCAGAAAAATGGTGACATTGATGTGAAATAAATCCGTGCAAGTGAAAATCCGTCAGATCTGTTCACTAAGTCTTTGCAAACTTCAACTTTTGAGAATATGGTATACAAGATTGGAATACGGAGACTCAAATATTTGAAATAACGTTTTCATCATGGGGTGTGAAATACGTGTTGTACTCTTTTTTCCTTACTAAGGTTTTTCCCATGGATTTTTTCTTGTAAGGTTTTTAATGAGGCAATTAGAAATGCGTATTACTAAATATGTGTACTCTTTTTCCTTCACTAGGATTTTTTCCATTGGGGTTTTTCTAGTAAAGTTTTAACGAGGCACATTATCTTTCAATGAACATCCAAGGGGAAGTGTTATGAAAATATTATTGTGGATGTCCATTTAATACTCCGCTGTAGATAATCTTCTTGAAGAAGATTATCCATTTAGTATTTCATTGAAGTTTATCACAAGCAGCTGATGTAGGCAGGTTGCAAGCAACTCAATAAAATGACTGTAACGACCCGACCGGTCGTTTTGAGCATTTGAATTTCACTCTGTAGTTTGGGGGCACGAGTGCTCCATATGTTGTATTAGGACTTGTGTGCAAAGTTTGAGGTCATTCGGACGTTGTTTGATAGGTTTCGGCATCGTTGGCGAATTTGTGAAGTTTAGAAGTTCTTAGGCTTGAATTCGAGGTTTATTTGGTGTTTTGGTGTTGTCTTGAGTGTTATGGAGGTTCGACTAAGTTTGGGTAGTGATATATGACTTTTTTGAATTATTGGTTGAGGTCTCGAGGGTCTCGGATGAGTTTCACATAGGTTTGGGTTGTGTTGCCCTCGTTTTTCTTATGTTTCGACGTCGTTTCTTCAAGCATAAATGATATCACATTGAACAAATGAGCTCTGATTTCTGTTTTGAATGAAGAATAAGATCCATATCGTAATTACGGACCCGTAGCAAAAAGAATCGTCGAATTTGGACATCGTATGAGGATTTTATGGTCATTTTACTAAGGTTGTCAGATTTTTCAGATTAATTATGAAATTGTCACTGACGGCGTAGTTAAATATATGCACTATTTGTAAATATTAAAACATACATATCTTATTCATTATAAGGTCAAATTGAGTGATTCAAAATCCTAACTTGACTAGAATTTATCAAGAAATCCATTGGAGGCATAAAAAGCGAGTTTCGGGATCGTTTGGATATGAGAAACAAGGCAGAATAGCTGGCAGAAAAATATATAAAACTAGGGTTTGTTCATTCAGTCATATTTTGAGTTGGGGAGCTCGGATTTGGGCGATTTTTACCATAGGGATTGGGGTAAGTGTTCTCTACTCGATTTTGGTTATATTTCATGCATTCATCTTCGTTTTTGGGATTTGATTGATGATTTCACAGTGAAATTGAGGGAGTTAGGGCTTGAGTTTTGGAGAGTTTTAAGTAAATTATTTGAGGGACCAAATGGTGCCCAATTTTGATAAATTTTATCTGGTTAGACTCGAGAGAGGACGAGGGTTTTGATTCTGCCATTTTTGATTGATTTCGATATGTGGGCCTGGGACCGGGTTTTGGCCGATTTTGGATTTTTGTCATATTTTGTAGTTTTTATTATTGGAATTTAATTTTTAGCACATGTTGATGGTATTAATATGATTGTGGTTAGATTCGCAGATTTTAGAGACCGAGTCTAGAGACGAGGGCATCCCGGAGTAGAATTTTACGTTGTTGAGGTAAGTAACATTTTTAACTCTGGCTTTGAGGATATAAACTTAGAGAATTTGATATCACGTGATTGTTTAGAGGTGATACCCACGCTAGGTGACGGGCGTGTGGGTGTATACCTCGAGGGATAGAGACTTGGTACGTCCCGTGAGGCCTCATGACCATCATCTATGTTTACGTAGTTACTTGTTGTTGAACTTGGTTGCCTTCATGTTAGAGATCATGCTTAGGCTTTATTCATGCTTATATTATTTGTACTCAGTCATAGAAATTATTGTACATGTTTACCTCAGTCTCTATTATTATTTAATATGTTGTGATACTTGATGTGGGTTGTGACCCTTATTTGTTAATGATGGTGAGGCTAATGAGGTACATGATTGAGTAAGGCCGAGGGCTTGGTTGTGAGGATATTAACGCCATAGCGCGTGAGCTGTCCGCGTAGCACGTGAGCTGACTGTGCGAGTCCAGGTATTGATACCATAGCGTGTGAGTTGTTCGCGTAGCATGTGAGCTGACCGTGCGGATCCAGGTATTGATATTATGGCATGTGAGTTGTCCATGCTTAGCGCTTGGGCTTTGGGAGTCCCTCCGGAGTCTGTACACACCCCAGTGGGCGCAAAGTGTTGATGTAACGACCTGATCGGTCATTTTGAGATATAACGTGTTGTTTGGCGGTTAGAGGCTATGTGCAGCTTCATTTCAGGTATTATGACTCGTAGGCATGGTCGGAGTTGAATTTCGGGAAGTGCGGAGTCAAATTGGAAAGAAAAATTCTCATTTTGGAAGGCTTAAGTTGGAAGAATTGACTAAGATTGGAATTTTGAGTAAACGACCTCCTAATCAGGATTTGAAGGTTCCAGCAGGTTCGTATGATGATTTCGGACTTGGGCGTATGTTCGGATCGGGATTTGGATAACCCGGGAGGGTTTCAGCGTATATTGTAGAAGTCAACATTTTTGAAAAAATATCATAAGTCTGGGTTGAACTGTATTTTAGTGATATTGATATCCGTTTGGAATTTTGAGTATGGGAATAGCTCTGTATGGTGATTCTGGAGTTGAATTCGGATGTCCGTAGGTTATTTTGAAGTCATTTGGCTAAAGATAGAAATTTGAAGGTTTTGAGAAATCCGACCGGAAGTGGAAATTTTGATATCGAGGCCGGAATGCAATTCCGGAAGTTGGAGCAGGTCCGTAATGTCGAATATGACTTGCGTGCAAAATTTGGGGTCAATCGGACGTGATATGACGGGTTTCGGCATCGAATGTAGAAGTTAGAAATTTAAAAGTTCATTAGGCTTGAATTGGAGTGCGATTCATGGTTTCGACGTTGTTTGATGTGATTTGAGGCCTCGATCAAGCCCGTGGGATGTTATGGGACTGAGTCGTGTGATTGGACGAGGTCCCGAGGGCCTTGGGTATGTTTTCGGGTGGTTTCAGGTCAATTTTGGGTGATTTGCTATTGCTGGTTTGATGGTGTTGAAATGGTTCTTCGCGAACGTGGAGGGATTCATGCGTTCGCGAAGAAGGAAGTTTGAGGGGCTGGAATGTGACCTTCGCGAATGCGCCAAGGGGGATGCGAACGCACAGAAGAAATGGGAGTTGGGGGCTGGGGGTCGTTGGCTTATGCGAACGCGGAGCGGGTGTGCTAACGCGGAGGTATAGGGAAGCTGACCATCGCGAACACACTCGTTAGGGGTGCAAACCCGTAGAGTAAGATTTTGGGCCTTGAATTGTGGGCTTCGCGAACGCGGGGGGCTCATACGCGTTTGCGATGAAGGCTGTTCTTGGGCAGTGAAGTGTTTTTAAAACGAGATTTTTGGCAATTTCTTCATTCTTTCATTTGGTGTGGCGATTTTGGGGAGCTTCAAGGGAGGATTTTCCTCAAGCATCACTAGATAAGTGGATCCTTCTATTTTATGAGTTAAATATGTGATCTTACATGGATTTAGACATGGAAATTAGTATAAATTTGGGATTTTAGGGGAAGACCTAGAATTTGGTATTTTGGACTTTTACCATGAATTTGAGCATGAAAATTAGAGTAAATTATGTATTGGAGTTAGTAAAGCTATGGGTAGAATTTATCTTCGAGAAATTTCGGAATCCGGGCACGTGGGAAAGAGGGAAATTTTGTCAACTTTCCGAGCAGAGTTAGGAATTTATATAAATAGAATATTTATAAGTATTAGAGTATATTTTCATTGGTTTGCGCGTTATTTGGGTAGTTTTTGGGCGTGGTGCATCAATTTGAGTCGCCGAAAGGGCTTGGAGGACGGTTATAAATCTTCGGAGCGAGGTAAGCCTCCTTACTGACCTTGTAAGAGGGAATTGTCCCCATAGGTGAAATAATAAAATATGTGCTACTACTTGTGGGGGCTACTACGCACAAGGCGATGGGAGTCTGTGCGTAGCTATTACTATGCTTATGTCCGGGTAGTCTAGGACCCAAAAGCATGTTTTAATTGCCGTATTTGTAACTTTACTGATGAAATTAAAATGTTTAAACCCTATCAAAATTGGTAAATAAATGTTTAGAAAAAGATTTAAATACTATTCTCATGTCCATTAAAAGAGAATTTTATCACTTCCTTAAGTAATTTTCTTTCCTGATAAATATGTGAATTTATTTGTGTGAATATGTGTATCTATGAGTACCTGAGTCGCATGTATGATTCGCGAGCAGGATAAATCTATTATTTATATATGACCGTGTTGCATGATCAATTCGTGAGCAGGGTAATGATCGATTCGGCAGTGCACATTTTATTATTGTTGGTCCGCGCCGTTCGACCCTCGACATTGCTTGCACATGATAATTGTTGCGTACTGTCTGTGATTTTTACCTGACTAATGGCCTGGAAATTTTAAATTGTCAACTGAAATGACAAATATGTCACGCCCCAACCCTGGGGGACGCGACCGACGCTTAACCGAGTGAACCCAGTCAAGCAAGCCTGCTTAGTCGTTCCTACCCGACTCATTTACTCCCCGAGTTTATAGCATAACATTGTTTACTGAGTTAGCAGGAGATAAATCAAACGCATACATTCATGATGTTAGCCCATTCTTTCTTATATACCGATACCAACATTTAGGTCTCCCAAAACATACATACTGATTACAATATTTAAGAGATGGGATTACAGTTACGTGTTAACCCAACAACTACCCAAAACATACACGACCCACATAAGTGTCTACAGAGCCTCTAGAAATAAGGAAGATGGACATAATCCTGCCGGCGACAAGGCCCCGGCTATACCTTGAAATAGAACAACATATACAAAAGAGAGAAATCAGGCGTCGTTTTGGTTAAGGATTTTACGGGTCTTTACATCCTGCCCCACTTAAGATCATTCGTCCTCGAATGAGGATCGGGGGAATCACTTGGGTTTGAATACACTATATGCCAACCCCCAAATTTAACTAACTCCCAATTTTTCTAAAAACATTTTGCCAGAGTTTCCTTTGTAATTAGGCATATCCACCTGTCAGAGAGCCCCCGAAACATATTTCAATGAACTTCACATAATCAGTCAACACAATAGAACATAATTACAGCACAAAGTAAGGAGTTATAAGAGGACATATAATTAGGGAAGTGGGGTGACTTTGCACAATTTTGACAAGCAATGCAATTATTTAGAGATGACAACTTCCTAAACTATTACCTGACTTATTCAAACAAATGAGGGCACTTCTTTTTCATTTCATTTTCAGCTTCCCAAGTAGCTTCCTCAACTTGTTGATTTCTCCATAATACTTTAACCGATGCAATTTCCTTGTTTCTAAACTTACGGACCTGCCTATGAAGAATAGCAACCGGAACCTCCTCATATGAAAATTCGTCGTTAACCTCAACACTCTCAACCGGCACGATGGCAGACTGGTCTCCAACCACTTTCTTCAACATGGACACATGAAACACTAGGTGCACCAATGACATTTCAGGGGGCAGCTCCATCCTATACGCCACCTTTCTTATCCTTTGAGTGATTCTATATGGCCCCACAAATCTCGGACTCAATTTTCCCTTTTTCCCAAACCGCATGACCCCCTTCATGGGAGACACCTTCAAGAACACCCAATCATCTTCTTGGAACTCCAAATCCATGCGACGAACGTCCGAATAGGATTTGTTACGGATCTGAGCAGTTTCTAACCGTTCCTTTATGATTCTAACCTTCTCCATAGCTTGATGCACGAGATATGGTCCTAATAATTCGGCCTCTCCAACCTCGAACCACCCAATCGGTGACCTACACCTCCTACCGTACAGAGCCTCAAATGGTGCCATCTGAATACTGGCATGGAAACTGTTGTTGTAAGAAAATTCTATAAGTGGAAAATGATCATCCCAGCTACCTTTAAAATCAAGCACAAAAGCACGCAACATGTCCTCGAGCGTTTGGATGGTCCGCTCTGCTTGTCCGTCATTCTGTCGGTGGAAAGCTGTGCTGAGATTTACCTGCGTCCCCAAACCTTGCTGAAATTTCTTCCAAAAGTTTGCTGTGAATTGGGCCCCTCTATCCGAGATAATGGAAACTGGAGTGCCATGGAGCCTGACTATTTCCTTGATATACGACTAAGCATATTGTTCTGCAGTGTCGGTGGACTTAACTGGCAAGAAATGTGCTAACTTCATGAGTCGATCCACTATTACCCAAATTGAGTCAAACTTGTGCGGAGTACGTGGTAATCCTACCACAAAATCCATATTGATCATCTCCCACTTCCACATCGATATTTCTATAAGCTGCGCCAACCCACCGGGCCTTTGATGTTTGTCTTTTACTTGCTGACAGCTCGGGCACTTAGCCACAAAGTTTTCCACACCCCTCTTCATGCTATTCCACCAATAAACTTCCTTGAGGTCGTGATACATTTTTGTAGAACGGGGGTGTACGGAATATCTAGATTTATGAGCTTTTGCCATTATCCTTTGCCGAAGGTCATCCACATCTGGGACACATAATCGTCTTTGGCACCGCAAGACACCGTCATCCTTGCTAAGCGAAAATGGTGTGGTCTTATGATTAAGAATTGCCTCTTTTAGCCGCGCCAACACTGGATCATTGTATTGCTTTTCATGACTTCTGCCACAAGCGATGATTCTGCTCGGTTGCGTACTATAACATCCCCTTTATCCCCTTTGCCAAAGGCCGTGAGACAAACTCCCAGGCTGGCAAACTGGTGAACGTTTCGTGCCAATGTCCTTTGACCTGCTTCCAAATGAGCCAAGCTACCCATGGATCTTCGACTAAGAGCGTCCGCCACCACATTAGCTTTCCCTGGATGGTATAAGATATCCATATCATAATCTTTAAGCAACTCAAGCCACCTCTTTTGCCTCAAGTTTAATTCCTTCTGCTTGAATAGATATTGGAGACTTTTGTGGTCTGTAAACACGTCCACATGGACCCCATACAGATAATGCCGCCAAATTTTTAATGCAAAAACAACTGCTGCAAGCTCCAAATCATGCGTCGGATAATTCTTTTCGTGATTATTAAGCTGCCTTGAAGCATATGCTATAACCTTACCACATTGCATTAACAGACACCCAAGACCAACCCTTGAAGCATCACAATATACCACAAACCCCTCTGCACCTTCTGGCAAGGTCAACACAGGCGCCGAATTTAATATCGATTTCAACTCCTAGAAACTCTTTTCACAAGCATCGGACCACTGGTACTTGACCGCTTTTTGCGTCAGTTTTGTTAATGGGGAGGCGAGAGTAGAGAATCCTTCCACAAACCTCCTATAATATCCAGCTAAACCCAAGAAAATGTGAATCTCTGTCGGGGTTGTTGGTCTAGACCAATCCTTTACAACTGCGATCTTATGGGGATCGACTCGAATCCCTTCCCTGGAGACAACATGGCCCAAAAAGGTAACTGATTCAATCCAAAATTTGCATTTCGAGAACTTTGCATATAACTGGTGCTGATGAAGAGTCTGCAGAACTTCCCCAAGGTGATTAGCATGATCTTCTTGACTTCGTGAATATACAAGGATATCATCAATGAAGACTATTACAAAGGAGTCAAGAAATGGCTTGAAGACCCGATTCATAAGGTCCATGAAAACTGTTGGGCGTTGGTTAGCCCAAAAGACATTACCAAAAATTCAAAGTGCCCATATCGCGTTCTGAAAGCTGTTTTGGGAATATCCTGCCCCCTTACCTTTAGTTGGTGGTACCCGGACCGCAAATCAATTTTTGAGAAGAACCTAGCACCTTGCAATTGATTGAACAAATCATCTATCCGAGGCAATGGGTACTTGTTTTTTATTGTAACCTTGTTGAGCTGCCGATAGTCAATACACATTCGCAGTGACCCATCTTTATTTCTGACAAAAAGAACTGGTGTGCCCCAAGGCGACACACTTGGTCGAATGAAACCCTTTTCTAGAAGATCCTTCAGTTTCTCCTTCAACTCTTTCAATTCCGTCGGTTCCATCCTGTATGGTGGAATAGATATCGGTTGCCTGCCTGGAAATACATCAATCCCGAAATCAATCTCCCTGTCTGGAGGGATCCCAGGGAGCTCACCCGGAAATACATCAAGGAACTCATTCATAATAGGCACGGACTCGAGAGCAGGCACCTCAAAGGTGGTGTCCGCAACTCGGACCAGATGGTAGATACACCCCTTTCTGATCATCTTCAAGGCCTTAAGGTAGGAAATAAACCTACCTCTCGGCATAATCTTATTCCCCTCCCACTCAATAGCTGGATTATTAGGAAACTCAAGCCTCATCATTTTTGTTCGGCAGTCGAGTTTTGCAAAGCATGAATAGAGCCAATCCATTCCCATTATTACATCAAAATCAATCATTCCTAGATCAATAAGATCGGTCGTGGTATTCCGGCCACGCACCGTGACAACACAGTTCCTATAGACCCGCGTGACCGTAATAGATTCACCAACCAGAGTAGATACTGAGAATGGATCATGAAGCTATTCTAGTTCTATCCCCAGGCTTGAAGCAATATAAGGAGTGACATATGATAAAGAAGACCCGGGATCAATAAGAGCATACACCTCATTGGATTGAACAGTCAAAATACCTGTGACGACTTCTGGAGAAGCCTCTGCACTCTGACGACCACTCAGGGCATAGAACTGGCTAGGTCCTCCCTGACCTCGTGCTCTACCCCTAGCTGCACTGCGCCTTGCTGGTGCTGGAGGGCCGCGGGATGGAGGGTGTGCTGAAGATGTAGCAGCTGAAGAACTGGATGGCTGAGCGGTGCCCCTACCTGTGCCCTGACTGGATGTACGACAATCCCACTGAATATGGCCTCTCATCCCGCATCCATAACATACCGACATGTCCAAGTAATAGGGCTCAGAATGAAACCTCTCACACTTAGGGCATGGGGCCCTCCGCTGCTGCTGGAATCTCCCTCCTGGTCGACCCGGCTGATGGAACCTCCTACTACCTGGACTGGCCCCAAAGTGACCTCCCTGCTGATGATGATGATTCCCTAATGGTGGGGCACTAACTGAAGATCGAACATAAGACTGGGATGGCCCTGATGACCCTTCCCGAGGATTTGGTCTCCCACCTCCGAATGAACCCCCAAAGTTGCCCGCTGACCGGGCCCTACAACCACCTTCTCGATCCATCCCTAGCTTCAACTTTCAAGCCTCTGTATCCTGGGTGAATCCCACAATCTTCCCATAATTCATGTCAGAATGTAGAGTAGTCGTGGCAGCTTCATTGATAACCAAGGGACCAAAGCCCTGCACAAACCGACGAACTCTAGCCTCCATAGTTGGCATCATATGAACAACATACTTGGACAGGCGCACAAACTCCATATGATACTCCCACACACTCCTACTACCTTCTTTGAGGACCTCAAACTCTGAAGCACGAGCTACCCTAGTCTCGGCGGGCAAGAAATGATCCATGAAGGCATCTGCAAACTCACTCCACCTCACCGGAGGGCTCCCCTCCTCATGGAATCTTCTCACATCTCACAAGAATACGCCGCCCTTTTCAGAAGATAGGAGGCCAACTCTACTCCCTCCCTTTCAGTAGCACGCATAACTCGGAGGGTCTTGTGCATCTCATCAATGAAATCCTGAGGGTCGGCCTCGGGGTCGGTACTTGTGACCTTTGGAGGGGCTAACTGAAGGAACCTGTTAACCCTAGAACCGGAAGAATCTCCTTGCCCGCTAAAGGATGTAGGGGCAACATTTGACCTCTGTGCTTGAGAATCCACCAACTGAGTCAGCATCTGGATAGCTCCCCTAAGATCCCCATCAGAAATATCGGGACCGGAAGCTGGGGCTGGAGAAGGATCAGTGATATCAACGGGAGGGATTGTGGGACCCTCCACTGGAGTAGGAACTGGGATGGTCCGGCCTGGTGTGGAGGAATTAGGCTGATTCATAGTCGGGGAATTATTCTCACCTGTATCATTCAATTGGGAATCAATGGCCACTCTTGGGGTGGCATTGGCCTATTGGCTGAGTCGCGTTTTCTTCCTGGGTGTCATTTACTGAAAGTTAAAACAATGCACGAGTTAGAGAGAGACAACCTCACTTTCACTCCATCGCACGATACAAAATAACAATGAAGAGTAGTATTCCGAAATGCCTAAGCAGCCCCCTAATTATGGATGTGGTCGACAACACACCGATAAGAAGGGATCTACTAGGCACGACTCCGAGACATCCTAGGACACTTTAAAACCTTAGGCTCTGATACCAAGTTTGTCATGCCCCAACCCTAGGGGACGCGACTGGCGCTTAACCGAGTGAACTCAGTCAAGCAAGCCTGCTTAGTCGTTCCTACCCGACTCATTTACTCCCCGAGTTTATAGCATAACATTATTTACTGAGTTAGCAGGAGATAAATCAAACGCATACATTCATGATGTTAGCCCATTCTTTCTGATATACCGATACCAACATTTAGGTCTCCCAAAACATACATACTGATTACAATATTTAAGAGATGGGATTACAGTTACATGTTAACCCAACAACTACCCAAAACATACACAACCCACATAAGTGTCTATGGAGCCTCTAGAAATAAGGAAGATGGACATAATCCTGCCGACGATAAGGCCCCGACTATACCTTGAAATAGAACACCATATACAAAAGAGAGCAACATAGATTTACACACGGCCCTGGGAGGAAAGAGGGCTCACCAGAATTGCTGTAAGGAGGAGGAGAGGGCACCACTATCGACGCTCGGTGCTACCATCTACATAGCCACCTACATCCATAAGACGATGTAGCGCCCCCGGCAAAAGAGACGTTAGTACCATTGAATAGTACTAGTATGTATGAACAAACTCTAATCTAGATAGAATAAATATCAAACATGTAGTAACACAATTAGAGATCTCATATAACAATTCACGGAAATAGGGGAAACACAAATAAGAGTCAGCATGTTTTCTTATCCCGTTTTGCCATCTTTTGGTTAAAATCTTTTAAAGCCAAGTGCCTTTACTTTTAATATACCACTGTGTCGTTATCACACAGAGTCCAGTCTCTGCCCGACCGGCTAAGCCATCCTAAGTGAGACATCACAGCATCACAAATTTATAATTTCCACCGTGTCGTTATTACGCGGAGTTCGATCTCTCCCCGATTGGCTAATCCATCTCACTTGAACCAGTGGGACATTATCATCATCAAACTTTTATAATTACCACCGTGTCGTCATCACACGGAGTCCGGTCTCTGCCCGACTAGCTAAGCCATCTCACTCTAGGACATAACCATATCATTTTAATCTTTTAGTTCACTTCTCTTCTCATCATTTAGTTTACGATTCTTGGCACTTGGGCATATCTACCTTCTTGGGTTACATTCCTCTCTTCAACCATATCATAAACTCATCTTTCATATTAATTAAAACCATCACATAAGAGGAGTCGTACACATAGCAAAAGAAGGAACATGATGATCACAATTCATACTTTCAAATAGCATAATGGCATGGTAGCAACATAGAATAGCATGAAAGCAAGAATTTCTCCACTTAACACATAAAACACATTTACTCTTTAGAGAATCAAACAAGGGAATTCATACCGTCTATTTTATCACCAATGGTTTTATTCTATGAAGATTAGAGTTAGCCATACATACCTCGATTGGGATTTTCCTTAATTTCTACAACAATTCACCGGACCTTTTAGCACCTTCAATCTAATTCATAAAGTGGCACAATCGAACCCAAAATTAGGAATAACGATCATGGCTTGAGTTCACTTGAGCATTGTATCAAACATTAGGTGTTCATTAAGATAGCATGGCCCCTTTTTAGTGAATGATTACTCTACCTCATTTCCCCTTACTAGTTTAGGATTACTTGATTACATGCATGCAAGGTTTCTATCCCCATTCCCATGAACTAACCTATCCATGGTCCATTTTAACTAAAATCTAGAAATTAAGGTTGGTGTGGTAGAAGCTTACCTCTTGGAGGGAAGAAATTGGTGTCCTAATTGATTAGTTCGAAGCTTGAGTGGTGATGGAGGATCAATTTGAGGGGATTGAGACCTTCTCTCTCTAGAACCCACTCTTTTCTCACTCTAAATTATCAGAAAATGGCTAAAACGATGGGGAAGGGTGTTATATAAGTGTGGGGGTCGGGTTTAAAAATTAGGAAAATGGATGCCCCGACGCAAGTTTGCGGTCCGAAATGCGATCGCATTTCGGTTATGCAATCCGCAAACATGCCGCATAACTGGTCTCAACTGGTCAAAAGGAAAAAGGGGACTGCCCAGGTATGCGGCACCTATGCGATCCACATACCTGTTATGCGGACGCATAGTGCGCCACGTAACTCCCTCCGAAAAACTCAAACGCAAATATGCGACGAACTATGCGGTCCGCATACCAGAAATATGATCGCATTTTGGGTCGCATAGTTTCCCTCGGAATGGAAAGCAAACTATCCAACTATGCGGCCATTATGCGGTCCGCATACCTGACATGCGATCGCATAGTGGACCGCAGATCTGCATCCCTTCACGAAAATTTTCCTCTAAGTCCGCAGGGTACTTTTCAATCCTAAAGGTCCGAACCGTGGCGAGCAAGATCTCCACGAAGAATTTCTACATATATAATGACATAGGGATCTAATCGGGTGTCGTTTTGGTTAAGGATTTTATGGGTCTTTACAGAATACCTACATTTAAATGTGAAAGAAGCTGCTATTTCTTGTCACTACTTATTAAATTACCTGTGATATCCATGCTTAGTGTCACCCTTGATTTTTATTAAATTGACCCCTAGCAAGTGTCAAATTCGACCTCTCGTCACTACCTATTCGAGGTTAGGCGGGATACTTACTGAGTACACGTTATTTTTGCACTCATGCTACACTTGCTGTGCATTTTTATTGCACAGGTACATTCATAGATAGTGACCCAACTGGACCCAGTGATGTGGCTGACTTGGAGACTTAGACGAGTTGCACCACCAAGAGACGACCCGCAGCCTGCAGAGTCTCTTTTAGAGTAGTGTATTTTTCTGTTCCGTCCAATTTTTATTCTGGACGGTTATTGTATTTTATTTGGTTTTCTTAGAAATTGTTCATGCACTTGTGACACCGGGGTTCTGGATGAGTTTGGGATGTATTTTTTAATTGAAGTGTTAAAACCTTGTTAGTTACTCAGTAAGTTTTATTTGATTAGTTTATAATGAAATGAAAAGTAACGATTTCAAAATACTAAAACAAGAATTTGATTTAACGATTTGGTGTTGGCTCCGACAATGGTGTCCGGCGCCATCACGACCTTAATGGATTTTGGGTCGTGACAACATGGTATCAGAGCACTAGGTTCCCTTAGGTTTCACGAGTCATGAGCAAGTCTAGTACAGTCTTGCGGATCGGTACGGAGACCTCTGTACTTATCTTTGAGAGGCTACAGGGCTGTTAGGGGTACTTCCCTTCTTGATTTCCTCATCATGCGGTTTGATTCTCTTTAAGGCTTATGCCCACGTATCTTCTTACTCAATCTTACATGTCGCGAAGTGCTTGCTATAAATCGAGAATTTAAGGAATTATAACGGTGTTGCAGATGAGGTGCGGGATGTTTCTCCCTACAAAGTTGATTGGGGCTAATGTCGTTACTCTGCGGAAGGATATTATGTTGTTCAACTCAGTAACTGTGTTTCTGAGAGCTTTGAGGCTATGCTCAGGTTATTATGACGCTTATGATTGGTTATCGCGCGGTGTGGATATGATGGTAGAATGCTTGCCCATATGTCGGGGTAATGAGACTTGAAGGGAGGTTTTCTCAGAGCGTGATTTCGAGATCTTGAGATTTCAGTATTTTAGTTCCGGCGGAGGAAGGGCAATTGGACTATAAATGTTCAAGTTTGGGTGACAAAGTAGTAAGACTTGGTGTTTTCAAGTAAGGTGGAATATTCACTTGTGATGTGATGTCGTCGTCTTCGATCGAATAGAATGTGTTAAGTTCGTCGGTGCTATATTTTCTTCGGTTGCATGGGGTCGGAGTATTGTGAAGAAGTATTGAAGAAGCGACTGTCAAAGATCCTGGTTTGCGGTGGTTCAGTATTGAATAAGTATTGCTAATGAAGGCTGCTCAAGAAAGATGATCTTCAGAGAGTTTGAAGTCGTGGTGATCTGTTGGTTTAAGAGCTACAGAGAGTGATATTGAATTGAGGCAGCAATTGGGCAGCATACAATGAAGGCAGACATGTGAGAAATGTCAGGCGGTGGCTAAATTTCTAAAAGGCCAGGTGTAAGAAACGGAAGTCAGGTAGTTGCTTAAAGGAATGAGTTTAACTAAAGTGGGAGAGTGGCAGCATAGCATACGAGTTCAGTGGTAAGATATGTGCCTATCTTGAGGAGAAGTTTGGAGTGATTTGAGAATTTTAGTGGATGGTGGTTGGGTCCACGGGCTTAAATGGAAATGTTGGTTATTTCGGTGGAAGGTGGGATACAACAGAGGGGAGTTGTTCGGGATGAAGAAGGATGCAATAGGGTGGTGAATTTGAAGATATTGTCGCGCATTTAATAGATGTCCATGGGAAGCGGACGGACTAGTAAAGTTGGTAAATGAAGAAAGGCGTAGGATGGGGTATTGATGTCGTAGAGATTGTGCAGTGCAACGTCGTTGGAAGGTGTCAGTTGGTAATTTCTGCAGGAAGGTCATCTCCTGTGAGCAGGTTAGCGGTTGCGTGGTTGGCAAGTTTCTGCGAGGGCTATTCGGTAGAAGGCTGAATACGTAAATGATGCTAGAGAATCTAAGTATTCATGAAATGCTAACAGGAAAATTTAGAAGAATTTGACGGATTGGTTGAGCAATATCATGTCAATAAAAAAGAAATGATTTCGGTGGGGTCTAGAGTGGTGCAAGGAGTAGCTTCAGGCTAAGTGGGAGAGTCCCACTGTCTGCAATTGGGTTGCAGGATTATCTTCTCATGGGGGTGCGGATTATCGGTGTATTGGCAAGTTATTACAGCTAAAGGGAAGGAAGTAAAATGGTAATTGTGCATGGGATTTGATAAATATGTGCAAAATTTGGCCCTGTTGGACCAGGGTTAGGCTTTGTAGGATTTAGAATTTATGTTTAAGGCATAGGCGAGCTGTAAGGGTAGTGACTCAGTCGCGTGCTTCATTTAGAGGGTGTTCGTGAGCTAGAAGAGCCTTGGAGTTGATTGTATTCGGGGCCAAGTCAGAGTGGGTGATTCTCAATAGTGGTCCTTATGAATTCGAAGATTAAGAAAGCGGTGTTTAAGGGTTTCAGGCAGCAATATTGTTAAGAATCGAACTTTTGCGGCATAATTTCTGAGAAAGGGAAAATGGTTTGAATGTTCTATGTTATTTCAGCATGCAGGACAGTATTGGAGGAGTGAGAGAAATAAACTCCGGATTGTGGAAAGGATTATCAGGAGGGGTATATCAGTCGAAGTTGTGAATGCACACCAGGAGGATATGAGACGGTTGTGGGTTTGAGACATCATGGTTTCGTGAATCAAGGACACTCGGGATGAGTGAGGATTGAGTCTGTTATGTGTTGAATGGGGTTACTATTATTTCTGAGGCAATTAAGGATGATTAAAAGAAGATATATTGGTTAGCCATGGTTGAAATGGCACAGGTACGGCAGTGATCAGCTCCTTCAATGTGATTGAGTTATGCGTGTGGCTTGTGCCGGTGTGTGCGAGGCTTGTCGGCCATTGTAATAGATGTTATTTGGAAGCGTTCAAGTATTATGGCTTGTCAGGTGTAGGCGCATTCCGGAAGGATTAAGGTGATATAGGCTATTCCTTGAGGATTTTCCTGTCTATGATTATGAGAAATCCCTCGTGTGTTGTTATGGTTCTCTTGAATAGAGGTAAGTAAAAGGTTTCTATATGATGAAGTGTTCACCCTATTAGTGGTTCAGGAGTGATGATGGAATTCTTGCGCTATGTCATATCGGCATGTTAGGTGCAGTAAGTAGTATGTAACTGGGAGTAAGGATCGAGATTGCGGTTCGGTGTTAACAAGGATGTCATGAGATCAGATGAGCAAGAAAAAGGGATTTGACAGTTCAGAGTAAGCTGGTGTAGTCTTCAGTGTCACCTGAAATCGATGTTTGGTGAAAGAGGCTTACACCCTGGTTATGGGTTCTTGATTTGTTTTATGGTGTTAGTGGGGTCGGTAGTATGGATGTGCAGACTTGTTACCTTGTGTGGAAGGATGTGGGAGCATGACCACGGGAAGTTTGTATAAGTGTGACTTGTAGTCACCTGATTGATTGATTGAGACCAAGTATAAGGAAGTGTAATGTTTCTTATTTGAGAATTTATGCCTGGAAGGCGTTCAGTTCATCTTTGTTATGTATTTTGGGGTGTTGTCCCGGCTATGATGGTGGTTCTTGCGTGTTATGAGAAGAAGTGGTTATTATGGACCCAAATGAGGCTATTAGCCTAATTCAGTGCGAGCAGAATTGACTTAAGGGTTGTGAATGGATTCAAATATAGTTGTGGGCTCCATGTGAGTCAGGTATGTTCATTTCAGTACGACGCTTCTCAATGAGGGGTGTTGGAATATCAGATGTTGTTCCGTCTTCGTCCAATTCATGTAATATTATGATGGTGTCGTGTGAGTTGTGAAACGTCTTGATAATTTCTTATGTGCTGAGTTTCCAAGTGGTGATGATGTTATGTGAGCGGGAGAGCTCTTGAGATTTCAGAGTTATATATATCGCACCTCAGTTGTGCTCAAGTTTTGTAGCATATGGCTTTATCAGTCTCCCCAGGATGGTATTATGCACTTAGTGTGCTTGTGACCGATATTCAGTATTTTGTGGTAATGAGCAATTTAGCTCGGTGTGTATCTCCTTATGTAAATTTCATGTGTGGATCGGGTGGCACGCCACGGGTATGTTATTTGGATCGGGTTGCATGCCGCAACAGTGTGATGTTGAGTAAGGTTCCTATATTTATTTTTCTTGTGTTTTTCTTCCTATGTTCTGAGGAAAGTTCATATTTGTAGCGTGAGTCGAGTAGTCCCTTCCTGAGGAATTTCCTTAAGTATTATGTTCGAGTTGTGTCATATTGGCGCATTGTGGCATCATGTGGACTGTTGGTCATGTCTGGGGTGATTTATTGCATGAGCAATTCATACTGGGTGAGACGAGAATATTGGATCAGGGACTAGTGCGATAGGATTATGCGAAGTATATTAGAGAACAAATATCATTATTTGGTTCATAATGAGGTGATGATTCTAGTTAGAGGAGAGATTCAATGATTTGTTAACTCTGCAGTTGGTTATGAATTTCTACTCATCTCCTCCATTGTGGTGGTATCATAAGCGTTATAGCAGGACCTATATGTATGTCATGAGGTGCATTGGGAGCATGAGATTCGTGGAATTTTGGTTATTAAGATCACGGAATGTCATTATGAATAGATGAGGAATTATGCGACGTATGGTGCTAATTCAGCAAAGGCAAGCCATAATGTTCCGGTACTTCGTGTAGTGATTAGTTCGATGTTCGTATATTGGAAGCAGGCCTAGCAGAGGATTTCAGATGTTGGAACTGGGTTCTGAGCTTATTGTATGGATAAAAGAGGATATCTTCAGATTTGTTCGAGCAAATATACTCAACTGGGTTGTGGTAGCACGGGCAGGTGCACGAGGTGTTAAACAATGATTTCAGACAACTTCAGAACAATTCTTAGCACGTTCGAGGACGAACGTACGTTTAACTGGGAGATAATGTAATGACCCGACCGGTCATTTTGAGATCTAACGCGTCGTTTAGCAGTTGGAGTCCATGTGCAGCTTCATTTCAGGTATAATGACTCGTAGGCGTGGTCAGAGTTGAATTTCGGGAAGTACGGAGTCAAATTGGAAAGAAATATTCTCATTTCGGAAGACTTATGTTGGAAGAATTGACTAAGATTAGAATTTTGACTAAACGACCTCCGAATCAGGATTTGAAGGTTCCAGAAGGTTGTATGATGATTTCGGACTTGGGCGTATGTTCGGATCGGGATTTGGATAACCCGGGAGCGTTTCAGCGTATATTGTGGAAGTTAGTATTTTTGAAGAAATATCATAAGTCTGGGTTGAAGTGCATTTAATTGATATTAATATCCATTTGGAATTCTGAATCTAGGAATAGCTCTGTGTGGTGATTCTGGAGTTGGGAGCGCGATCGGAAGTAAATTCGGATGTCCGTAGGTTATTTTGAAGTCATTTGGCTAAAGATAGAAATTTGAAGGTTTTGAGAAATCTGACCGGAAGTAGAAATTTTGATATCAGGGTCGGAATGCGATTCCGGTAGTTGGAGCAGGTTTGTAATGTCGAATATGACTTGCGTGAAAAATTTGGGGTCAATCGGACCTGATTTGACGGGTTTCAGCATCAAATGTAGAAGTTGGAAGTTTTAAAGTTCATTAGGCTTGAATTGGAGTGTGATTCATGGTTTCGGCGTTGTTTGATGTGATTTGAGGCCTCGAGCAAGTCCGTGGGATGTTATGGGACTGAGTCGTGTGATTTGACGGGGTTCCGGGGGCCTCGGGTGTGTTTTCAGGTCAATTTTGGGTGATTTGTTGTTGTTGGTTTGGTGGTGTCGAAGTTGTTCTTCACGAATGCGGAGGGCTTCATGCGTTCGCGAAGAAGGAAGTTTGAGGGGCTGGAATGTGGCCTTTGCGAACGCGTGGAGGTGGAAGTGAACGCGAAGTGGTCGCCTGGGATGTCTACGCGAACGCGCCAAGGGGGACGCGAACGCACAGAGGAAATGGGAGCAGGGGGCCTGGGGGTCGTTGGCTTATGCGAACGCAGAGCGGGTGTGCGAACGTGGAGGTATAGGGAGGCTGACCATCGCGAAAACACTCATTAGGGTGCGAACGCGTAAAGTAAGATTTTGGGCCTGGAATTTTGGGCTTCGCGAACGTGGGGGGATCAAACGCGTTCACGATGAAGGTTGTTCCTGGGGAGTGAAGTGTTTTTAAAACGAGATTTTTGGCCATTTCTTCATTCTTTCATTTGGGGTGGTGATTTCGGGGATCTTCAAGGGAGGATTTTCATCAAGCATCACTAGGTAAGTGGATTCTTCTCATTTGAGTTAAATATGTGATCTTACATGGATTTAGACATAGAAATTAGTATAAATTTGGGGTTTTAGGGGAAGACCTAGAATTAGGTATGAAAATTAGAGTAAATTATTTATTGGCGTTAGTAAACTATGGATAGAATTTATCTTCGAGAAATTTTGGAATCCGCGCACATGGGCCCGAGGGAAATTTTATCAACTTTTCAAGCGGAGTTAGGAATTTATATAAATAGAATTGTTATAAGTATTTGAGTATATTTTCATTGGTTTGCGCGTTATTTGGATAGTTTTTGGGCATGGTGCATCAATTTGAGTCGCCAAGAGGGCTTGGAGGCCGGTTATAAATCTTCGCAGCGAGGTAAGTCTCCTTCTAACCTTGTAAGAGGGAATTGTCCCATAGGAGAAATAATAAAATATGTGCTACTATTTGTGGGAGCTACGTACGCACGAGGTGACGAGATTCCGTGTGTAGCTACTACTATGCTTATGTCTGGGTAGTCTGGGACCCAAACGCATGTTTTAATTTCCGTATTTGTAACTTTACTGATGAAATTAAAATGTTTAAACCCTATCGAACTTGGTAAATAAATTTCTAGAAAAAGATTTAAATACTATCCCCGTGTCCATTAAAAGAGAATTTTATCACTTCCTTAAGTAATTGCTTTCCTGATAAATATGTGAATTTATTTGTGTGAATATGTGTATCTATGAGTACTTGAGTCGCATGTATGATTCGCGAGCCAGATAACTCTATTATTTATATATGACCGCGTCGCATGATCGATTCGCGAGCGGGGTAATATATGCATCTATGGTTTGAGTCATTCGACCCTTCGGCAATGCACATTTTATTATTTTTGGTCTGCGCCGTTCGACCCTCGGCATTGCTTGCACATGATAATTGCTGCATATTGTCTGTGAGTTTTACCTGATTACTGGCGTGGCAATTTTAAATTATCCACTGAAATGACGAATACCTACATTTAAATGTGAAAGAAGCTGCTATTTCTTGTCACTACATATTAAATAACCTGTTATATCCATGCTTAGTGTCACCCTTGATTTTTATTAAATTGACCCCTAGCAAGTGTCAAATTCGACCTCTCGTCACTACCTCTTCGAGGTTAGGCGGGATACTTACTGAGTACACGTTATTTTCGTACTCATGCTACACTTGTTGTGCATTTTTATTGCACAAGTACATTCATAGATAGTGACCCTGCTAGACCCAGTGATGTGGATGACTTGGAGACTTAGACGAGCTGCACCACCCGGAGACGAACCGCAGCCTGCAGAGTCTCTTTCAGAGTAGTGTATTTTTATGTTCCGTCCAATTTGTATTTTGGACGGTTATTGTATTTCATTTGGTTTTTCTTAGAAATTGCTCATGCACTTGTGACACCGGGTTTTGGTATGAGTTTGGGATGTATTTGTTAATTGAAGTGTTAAAACCTTGTTAGTTACTCAGTAAATTTTATTTGATTACTTTATAATGAAATGGAAAGTAACGATTTCAAAATACTAAAACCGGAATTTGATTTAACGATTTGGTGTTGGCTTGCCTGACATTGGTGTCCGGCGCCATCACGACCTTAATGAATTTTGGGTCGTGACAGTTGAGTGCGAGTGTTGAGTGATGGAGCGACGTTTCAGTGAGGTTGCATTTACTTTTGATGTTGCTGCATTGTTTTTACATGTTAACCTCTTTGTAGAATTTAATGAGTTATTGGATTTACCCGTTTATTCATGCTATTGATAAATTGTGAAAATAAATGACTGAACTATTTTTCTTAGCTCGTCACTACTGACCAGTTCCTTAGTTATTTATGTTACTACTGAGTCGGTTGTACTCATACTACACCCTGCACTTTATGTGAAGATCTAGGTGAGTTAGAGCGTGGCGATTGATGAGTTTAGGCTGACTATCTTTGGAGACTGCAAGGTAGCTGCTAGTGTCCGCAGGGCCTTGTTACTCCTTTTATTATCTATTTCTTCTTTTGGACAGTTAGACAATTTATATATCTTAGTTCATAGTTTTAGACGCTCATGACTTAGTGACACCTCGAGATTTAGGGCTAGCTTCCGTATCTTTATATGAATTATATTTAGAGTTGATTTAGTTTATGAGAAATTTAAATATTGATATTATTTTATTAAATTCTTAAAATCAATCAATAGTAATATTTCGGGAAGTAGGCTTGCCTAGTAACACGATAGGAGCCATCACGACCATGGTTAGATTTTGGGTCTTAACAAGTTGGTATCAGAGCCTAGGTTACATAGGTATCACGAGTCATGAGCGGGTTTGGTAGAGTCTTGTGGATCGGTACGGAGACGTCTTTACTTATCTTCGAGAGGCTGCAGAACCTTTATGAAAATTTCACATACTTGAATTCTTATCGTGCGGTATTGATTTAGCTTGAAGTGTAACTCTTTGAATTCCTTCCATGCAATAGTATGCGCACATGAGCGCTCAGTATCAATTGATCATCGACGACTTGTGATTCCCTGGATGAGGTGCGAGATTTGATTTTAGTGTGAATGCGAAGTTCGGGTCTTGTAGTATATTCCGGATGTTGAAAATTGGATTCTGTGGTTTATAGACTAAGGTTTAAGTAATGATCTTCAGTTATGTTGTGTTGTCAGACCTATATGGAATAGGGTGACTGGATCACCCCCGGGTATAAGCATGGTAAGGTTTGATGGCTTAGGAACAACTCTTGGCACGTTCGAGGACGAAGGTATATATAAGTGGGGGAGAATGTAATGACCCGATCGGTCGTTTTGAGCATTTGCATTTCGCTCGGTAGTTTGGGGGCACGAGTAGCTCCGTATGATGTATTAGGACTTGTGTGCAAAATATGAGGTCATTCGGACGTGGTTTGATAGGTTTCGACATCGTTGGCGAATTTTGGAAGTTTAGAAGTTTTTAGGCTTGAATTCGAGGTTTATTTGGTATTGTCTTGAGTGTTCTGGAGGTTCGACTAAGTCGGGTAGTGATATATGACTTTTTTGAATTATTGGTTGAGGTCACGAGGGTCTCGGGTGAGTTTCAGATAGGTTTGGGTTGTGTTGCGCTCGTTTTTCTTATGTTTCGACGTCGTTTCTTCAAGCATGAATGATATCATATTGAACAAATGAGCTCTGATTTCTATTTTGAATGCAGAATTAGATTCATATCGTAATTACGGACCCGTAGTAAAAAGAATCATCGAATTTAGACATCGTATGAGAATGTTATGGTCATTTTACTAAGGTTGCTAGATTTTTCAGATTAATTACGAAATTACCACTGATGACGTATTTGAAAATCTGCACTATTTGCAAATATTAAAACCTACATATCTCATTCATTATAAGGTAAAATGGAGTGATTCAAAAGTCTAACTTGACTAGACTTTCACAAGGAATCCATTGAAGGCATAAAAAGCGAGTTTCGGGATCGTTTGGAATGAGAAACGAGGCAGAATAGCTGGTAGAAAAATATATAAAACTAGAGTTTGTTCATTCGGTCATATTTTGAGTTGGGGAGCTTGGATTTGGGAGATTGTGGAGGCGATTTTCACCACAGAGATTGGGGTAAGTGTTCTCTACTCGATTTTGGTTATATTTCATGAATTCATCTTCGCTTTTGGGATTTGATTGATAATTTCAAAGTGAAATTGAGAAAGTTAGGGCTTGAGTTTTAGAGAGTTTTAGGTAGGAATTTGAGGGACCAAACAGAGTCCGATTTTGATAAATTTTATATGGTTAGACTTGAGAGAGGACGAGGGTTTTGATTCTGCCTTTTTTGACTATTTTCGAGATATGGGCCCGGGGGCCGGGTTTTGGTCGATTTCGGATTTTTGGCATATTTTATAATTTTTATTGTGAAATTAAATTTATTAGCACATGTTGATGGTATTAATCTGATTATGGTTAGATTCGAAGATTTTGAAGATCGAGTCTAGAGACGAGGGCATCCCGGAGTAGGATTTTACGCTGTTGAGGTAAGTAACATTTTTAACTATGACTTTGCGGGTATAAATACGGAGAATTTAATATCACGTGATTGTTTGGAGGTGACACCCACGCTAGGCGACGGGCGTGTAGGTGTATACCCCGAGGGATGGAGACTTGGTCCGTCCCGTGAGGCCACATGGCCATCATTTGTGTTTACGTAGTTACTTGTTGAACTTGACTGCCTTCATGTTAGAGATCATGCTTAGGATTTTTTCATGCTAATATTATTTGTACTCAGTCATAGAAATTATTGTAGATGTTTACCTCAGTCTATATTATTTGTTAATATGTTGTGATACTTGATGTGGGTTGTGTCCCTTTATTTGTTAATGATTGTGAGGCTAGTGAGGTACATGATTCAGTGAGGACGACGGCCTGGTTTTGAGGATATTAATGCCACAGCGCGTGAGCTGTCTGCGTAGCACGTGGTGACCGTGCGGGTCCAGGTATTGATACCATAGCGCATGAGTTTTCCGCGTAGCACGTGAGCTGACCGTGCAGATCCAAGTATTGATATTATGGCACGTGAGCTGTCCGTGCTTAGCGCTTGGGCTTTAGGAGCCCCTCCAGAGTCTGTACACACCCCCAGTGAGCTTAGAGTGTTGAGAGTGCTAAGTGTTGAGTGCGAGTGTTGAGTGATGGAGCGACGTTTCAGTGAGGTTGCATTTACTTTTGTTATTGCTGCATTTTCTTTACCAGTTAACCTCTTTGTAGCATTTAGTGAGTTATGAGATTTACCTGTTTATTTATGATATTGATAAATTGTGAAGATAAATAATTGGACTATTTTTCTTAGCTCGTCACTACTGCTCAGTTCTTTAATTATTTCTGTTACTACTGAGTCGGTTGTACTCATACTACACCCTGCACTTTATGTGCAGATGAGTTCAGGCCAACTATATTTGGAGATTGTAAGGTAGCGGCTAGCGTCCGCAGGGCCTTGTTACTCCTTTTATCATCTATTTCTTCTTTTGGACAGTTAGACAGTTTATGTATCTTAGTTCATAGTTTTAGACACTCATGACTTAGTGACACCCCGATGTTTGGGGCTAGCTTCCGTATCTTTATATGAATTATATTTAGAGTTGATTTAGTTTATGAGAAATTTAAATTTTGATATTGTTTTATTAAACACTTAAAATCAATCAATAGTAATATCTTGGGAAGTAGGCTTGCCTAGTAACACGATAGGCGCCATCACGACCATGGTTAGATTTTGGGTCGTCACAATGACTTGCTGCAGCTTCTTATTAAACAGGCAGGTTGCGAGCAGCTCATACATGCAGCTTACAAGCAGCTCAAGAAAAGCCTTGCAGTTTCTTCCTTTCTTCTATAAATAGAGGAGATTTCAGTTTATTATGTACATCAGTTTGAAATTTGAATAATATCTCAATTTTCTCTATATTCTTGTCTTCGGTTTATTTACTTTACATTATTTATTTTGTAACAGAGAAAACTTTCTATTTCCAACAAGGAAACACGACTAGTGTATTTTTCTTTGTCCTTGTATTTTTCATGCCGGACCAATTTGACTCTTTATTTTTTCGTTCATATGAACTATTTGTTATTCTTACAATCTAAATGATAAGTATTTTTTTAAAAGCTTGGTTATTATATCCGTTATTTTCCTATTCTTTGAAATTTACTACGACAAGTGTTTCTACAAAAATATACTTACCATTATATTTTAAAATAGTAATTATTGTTGAAAAAAATAGCAATCGTTAATATCATTGCTAATTCGTCACTAAATAGGACTTGTGATAAATTTTTATTGTTTAACTACATAATTTGCTCATTGTTAATTCTTTTTCTTTTTGTAGTTGATCTGTCTAAAATACATTACTAATACAAGTTGATACAAAATTAAAACCAAAGAAAGGGAAACATAATGTATCATTGAACTTCCAAAGCGATCTTGGTAATTTTCATGCTTTGCTAGGCCACTTGCTACTTTATTGATTAAATACGACCAATATTCTTATTTTCAAAAGTTTGTATTTTTTTAATCTTATTTTCTAACTTATATTTTATATATATATATATATATATATATATATATATATGTCACAACCCAAAACTCTAACATGTCGTGATGGTGCCTATTGTGGTACTAGGCAAGCCAACAAATTTCATAACACTTCAACATTTCATAAAAGATAACTCAAAAGCTTTTTCGTAATAGAGTTTTCATAAAAGAGGAATAAACTCAAAATAAAATGCGAAAAAGATAGCCCTAAACATCGGGGTGTCACCAAGTCATGAGCAACTAGACCTCCAGTCTAAGAAAAACACAATATCTACAATAGTCTGAGTCTGAATGTCACTACAGAAAAGGAAATAACAAGGAGGAGAAAAAAGTCTACGAAACGCTGGTAGCCACCTCGTAAATCTCCGGAAAAATCGACCATGCACGAGCTCACTGGCCTCCGCGGCCGATCACACCTGGGTCTACACACAAGGTGTAGGGAATAACGTGAGTACTTCCAACTCAATAAGTCACAGAAACAAATAAGGAACTAAGAAGCAGTGAAGAGCTAAACAAGTATAGTTCATTTCAATAATTTCAGCAAGAATAAGTGTGCTTTCAAATCAGGCAGTAAAATTCAAGACAGTTTTATACGAATTCAAGTTCAAATAGACCGAATATAAAATCTTTCAGGAAATTTCACAACAATGTCATATTTCATCTAAGTTCAACAACAAGTGAAAACAAGTACAGCCTCACAAGGCAACTGCCACTCAACTCATCTCAACAGCTCATTCGCTCGGCTCTCAGCTCTCAACACTCACACTCAATAGGTACCTGCGCTCACTAGGGATGTAACTCCAAAAGAGCTCCTACAGCCCAAGCGCTATATCGATGCGGCGTGTAGCCCGGTTCAACATATAATTATCCATAAGACTTGTTGCGGTGCGCAACCCGATCCAACATAGATAAAACATCCCGAAGGCTCGTTGCGACGTGCAACCCGATCCATATACACTCACACAGATCACCGCTTGGCACTCAGGCCTTATCTTAGTGACCAACCTCTCCAGCCCATCGAGCTCTCAGAAATCATATAAATCAGTCAAAACAGAGATACATATATCTGCAAGAAACAAGAAGGGACGGAGGTGTGATAAGCAAGTAAGAATCATGACTGAGAACGGAACAAAACAATAGCAGCTAATTCAACAAGTACACGACCTCAACGGGTCCAAACACTGATATCATGAGGCCTAAACATGGTTTCTAACATGAATTGCAGTCAAATTTCATAAATACAGAGAGGACATGTAGTTAACAGTAAGTTATTTGATTTTACAGCCACACAGGACAGACCAAGTCACAATCCCTTTGGTGCACGCCCACACGCCCGTTACCTAGCATGTGTGTCACTTCCAAAATAGACACACGACACAAAATCCAGGGTTTCATACCCTCAGGACCAGATTTATAATTGTTACTTACCTCGGTCCGAGCAAATCTCTATTCCAAAATTCCCTTGCCTTGCAAGTCGGCCTCTGGATGTCCCGAATCTCGCAAAAATTAGTACAACACAATTAATATAGGATAAAAGGATCGGTTCCACAAGAAAAATACTAAATTAGACTCCAAAATCTGAAATTGGCTCAACCCGGCCCCCGGGCCTACGTCTCAAAATCCGACAAAAGTCATAAAACTCCAAAGCCCATTCACTCACGAGTCTATCCATACTAAGTTTATAAAAATCCGATTCTGAGTAGCTTTATCGAGATCAGAAGCAAATTGTGCGCCGACCTCATATTAACTTAGTATGAAATTTTCACTTACTAATCAATTAATTAGCGATTATTATGCCATTTGGTCATCCTAAACCCCAAAATTTACTCTCCAATTCTCAATCCCCAAATTTCCAATTCAAATCCCTAATTAGATGATGAAGAAATCCATTGATTCACAAAATTTAGACCAATCCGAGTTAGAACCACTTACCCCAATGTTTCCTTGAAAATCTTCGAAAAATTGCCTCTCTCCCGAGCTTCTCAAGTCCAAAAACAAAAAATGGAAGTTCAACCCTCAAGCTGATGTTCTGCCCAGAAATACTGCACCTGCGGACCTCTTGTCGCTTCTGGAATGCCTCACCTGTGGAAATCCCATTGCAGGTGCGGATTTCACTTAAAACCACAGACTCTGCTCCTGCGGCTTCATGACCTCATTTGCGCCTATCGCAGGTGCGAGAATCCATCGCACCTATTTCCATCCATCGCATCTGCACCCAGATTCCCACATCAGCGACCCTCGCAGGTGCGGGAAAGTCTTCGCACCTGTGGCTTCTACCCAGCTCCTTTGCGGCTCCTAATAGCTTCTAACTCGTGCCTTATGCGTGCACTACCCGTACCTTACCTATGGTCCTGGAGGTATTTAGGACCTCCATTTAGGGTGGTTCTAGACTAACCTATGTTGCTTAAAATGAGAAAAGCTAAGCGACAAACAAAATTCAGATAGGAATATCATATAAGGGGCATATAAGGGGCAAATAAGGGCTCATATTAACCTCCACAAGTAAACATCACATGCACGCAATTAAATGAGACAACTTTATTAATTTTCTATAGGCAGGATATCTAGATGAGCATAAAAGAATGTAAGAAAGCAGTTTATTAAAGCGAGCATTGGCACCTACTAGCTTGCCTACTGATTTGATTAAGTTTTGAATCTGGGCACATTTCAGGCAGCAAGATGTCACAGTTTTTAGACCCAGAATTCTTAATAACCCTAAAAGTTTTCCTAAGTGATAACCAGAATTGATTAACAAAAATCCTATAGGCATGATATCTACAGATTGATTAAAGACATATAACATGATTTCTAAGCGAATAACTGATTTTAACTCATGAAAACAGATTTTATCTCTTAGATCCCATAGACATGCTTTCTAATTTGAAGAATTAATTAACTCATATAGACATGATTTCTAAATTTACCAACTGATTTTACTCTATAGGCATGATTTCTACTAGTTTAAACCCTATAAACATGATTTCTAGGAGTTGAAACTGGTTTGTTTATTTCCTATAAACATGGTATCTAAATTGAAGAAAATTAATTTTTCTATCTCCTATAGGCATGGAATCTATGTGGGCAAAAACTTTAAACAAATTGCCGGAAAAGTTTATTAATTTACACAAATAAGATCCTATACGCGTGATCACTAATGCACATTGAGATTGGAAATATGTGTAGATCCTATGAACATGGATTATAATGCAGAATTGACAGAAAACCAATAGGCAGTGTCTCTAATATGCCAAAAAATGGGAAAATTCAGAATCACAAACAGTTAGAAAATATCCTATAGGCAGGATCTCTAGACGAGCAGTAGCATTCATGTAATAACACAATAACCTATAAGCAGGATTTCTACCCGAGTTTAAACAAAGATATATACCCCTCCCCCACACAGCTTTTACTAATAACCACCGATCTGTTTATTACAGAGATTATTACATTATTACAGCCCAATAATGAATAAATTACAAAATTCATCACACTATAGGGAGCCTTCATAGGCTCAATAAAACCTGAGAACCAGGCCTTCAAGCAAAGCAGATCTGAAGCACAATGGTGGCCCACCCATGATACACAAAATTGCACTTCTGGTGTGTAAAAGTTACCAAGGGATTCCGGGACCCCGGACAATGCGCATACCAGAACCTTACTTAGAAAAACAGTAGTTTGTAAAAAGATTGGAAGACCATCCCCACTGTGTCAGAGTTCGGAGGAGTCTCAAGGACCCTAGTGCGTGATCACACTAGGGGTGGTAGGAACCTAGATAACTAAGAACAGAACTTTGAAAATAGTACATAAAGGGTAAGGGTACAATTTTAGAATACAATTTAATTTTCAGAAGCAAATAGGTTCAAGTTATAGGGATGCAAACAGGACTCCACCTAGAACAAACAGAATCCATATTTAGCATATGGTTCAAACAAATTGGTATTGGTTCAGACATAAATATTGTACCAGTATTTAAAGCAATCACAAAAGAGTAAGGATACTTGAACTAATAGTCAGAATTGGCAACACATTAACTACATGTTTGCAATATCTAGTCATGCTCAGAACAGGGATACAATTGAATCAAACAAGGTTTCACATTATTGTGAATAACTTAGTTTATTAATTATCATCATATAAGCGTATATCAAGCATGCTGAGATTTGAAATGAACTATCCAAATAAGCACATAGAATAGAGTAGGTTAACAGCAATTAAAGCATGCCGGTTGAGAAAGAAATAAACAGGAACCATATGGCAAACAAAAGCATATCGAGGTTTGAAATAAACTAATCATATAAGCACATGGAACATAACAAGATAACAAGAACTAAGGCATAGCAGTTGAGAAAGAAAGAGACAGGAATCATGTATCAAACAGAAGCCTGTTGAGGTTTGAAATAAACTAATCACATAAACATATAGAATAGAACAAGATAACAGGAGTTAAGGCATACCAGTTAGGAAGAAAGTAAACATGAATGTTATGGCAATTGGGAATCCAAAGAGTCTAGCCTTGGCTTTCAGCCGGTTAACAGTGTAGCAAATCAGAGTAATAGAAAGAACTTAAGTATATGAGGGAACAAACAGCTTTGAGAGTTTCTGAATTGTAAGAATTGTTCAGTAAAGAAGTTGTGAAGTGCGTTTGTGTGTGTAGGTAGGTGTTCGTGTTTTTGAAATCAGAACAATGAAAGGCTTTTATAGCATACAATAGAGTAAAACCAAATAAGGTATGATTTAATTTGCACACAAATAAGGTATAGAGATCATTTAATCAGTCAATTAGGGTTATCACAAATTAATTAATAGGACAAAATCATGTAAGTATCACTTAGATTAAGGATAATATCACATGAAATAAATCAGCAGACAAGATTGAGGTTTAGTAAGGTACGCAGTAAGTCAAGATATCAATTATAGGTCTGTCACGACCCAAATTTCCCTCCATTGGGTATCGTGATGGCACCTAGTCTTAGGGACTAGGTAAGCCTAACATTTTCACTGAACATCAGCAATAATAAAGGAAATATAACAGTCTCGATATAGAAATCTTGACAGAGTTTACAATTTCCCAAAACCCGATAAAAATACAAGTCATAAGCTCTACGAATTTACTCAAACCTCTAATTACCACTGTTCATAATGAATACAACAGGGAATGAATAATAAATACAAGAAGGTGACTCTGAAGCCTGCGAATGCAACATCAGGTTACCCTGAGTCTCCTCGTCAAAGATCCACGCAGCTAATAATAACAATTACCTGGATTTGCACACATAAATGCGCAGAAGTATAGTATGAGCACACCACAGCGGTGCCAGTAAGTATCAAGACTAACCTCGGTGAAGTAGTAACGAGAACTAGTCAAGACACCACTAGTCTAATAAGAAAAAGGCATAAATATAAAGATGACCGAAACATAATATCTATCTAAATATTTTTCGATATAATTAACGGTATGATAGAATAATACGGAAGAAAACTTCAGCAAATAAATCAACAGACAGCATAATAAAAATACGCAAAGAGGATGCAAAGAATGCAAGCCAAATGTCGGGAATCACAACCTAATAAAAACACTAGCAACTCAGCACTGCATCAATTCATTCACATCAGGCCTTAGCCAATAATTCAATAAAACTGGTCAAACCTTCGAGTGAAAACCTTTAAATCGTGATTTTACATTGAAAGCTTTAAAGGTATAATCATTTCGGAATAGAGAAATATTCTTTGAAACATACTTCCTCTGAATGCATAGTTATATATCTTTATAAGGAGAAATCTTTATGTGATGACCCAAAAAGGGGTCATCTTATGTGCATCTAATTTGGATTGTATTCTGAGGCCCGAAATCCCCCATTAATCTCACCTCGAGGTGCGTGCGCAGCCCGGACACGTAGCCGGGAAGCCTTTATGTGAAAAACTTGATTAAGAGTTAAATTTGTGATAATTAATTGAATAAAGTTGGCTTTGGTCAACATTTTCGGTAAACGGACCCGGATCCGTGATCTGACGGATTCGAAAGGTCCGTAGGAAAATATGGGACTTGGGTGTATGTCCGGAATCGAATTCCGAGGAGCCAAGTCCGAGAAATGAATTTTTAAAGAAAATTGTTTTATGAAAATATTAAAGGCTTATGAAAATGAACTTTGATGTGAAACCCGTGCTGCCGGGCCCATATTAATGATTTCGGAGCCCGGAGCAGGTTCAATATGTGTTATTCAAGCTATCTATGAAATTTGGTAAGAAACGGACTTANAATTCCGAGGACCCAAGTCCGAGAAATGAATTTTTAAAGAAAATTGTTTTATGAAAATATTAAAGGCTTATGAAAATGAACTTTGATGTGAAACCCGTGCTGCCGGGCCCATATTAATGATTTCGGAGCCCGGAGCAGGTTCAATATGTGTTATTCAAGCTATCTATGAAATTTGGTAAGAAACGGACTTAATTTGATTGGTTTCGGATCAAAATGAGGAAGATTGGAGTTAATGAAGTTTTGAGGTTTTTAAAGAATTTGAAATTTGGTTTGGAATGTGATTTTATGTTCCCGAGGTCCGATTAAAATTCCAAGATCGGGAATAGTTACGTTGTGTCATTTATAACTTGTCTGCAAATTTTGAAGTCATTCTGAGTAGTTGAGGCCGGTTCGGCGCGTTGAAGTGAATTCTAGAATTTCAAAGTTTTTAAGTTTGATTAATTTGGTTTTGGGGTTTGATTTCGATTTCCGTTGTTGTTTTTCATGTTCCGAGAGTTCGAGCGAGTCCATATCACGAATACAGACTTTCCGGTGCTTTTGGATGGGGTCCCGAGGGGCTCGGGTGTGTTTTGGACCCCCGGGAGCTAAGTTAGAAAACCAAAAAATCTGCTGTCTGGTTTCCTTCTCTGCGATCGCAGAAGGTGGGTTGCGATCGCGGAGAAGGATTTTGCTGGGCTGTCGATTGCTCTATGTGATCGCAGCTTCCCCTTTGTGATCGCAGAGGTCTGGGTTCCACACCTTCGCGATCGCAACCCGTTTCTTGCGATCGCATTGAGTAGCGTCTAGGCCGGGTGAGTTTGTTCTACGCGATTGCAGGACCCCTGCCGCGATCGCAGAGGTCTTGCCAATTTTTCTTCGCGATCGCAGAGGTCTAGCCAGTTGGCCTTCGCGATCGCAGTCCTGGTGTCGCGATCGCAGTGAAGGTTTTC